>NJRP01000056.1:383430-437014 GCA_003063835.1 Aphaenogaster floridana
TTATATTAATAATTAATATAAATTTGTTAAGTATAAAGACATTAGCTTTAATATATACATAATTTTATAAGAATTGATGATATTTTTACTATACAGTCCCGTACATTACTATTAAATATCACGAATTTATATTAACGTTTATATATTTCTGACAAAGAAATCGAGTTCAAACTTATGGTATATTAATAATTATTAAAGTATTTTTCTCAGTGTATATGTTCACGTATAAGGGTGTACTTCCGAATGACCCCTGTGCTCCCGATCGACCTGGAGTTTTACACATAAGTTGTTTTCGATGCGAGGAATAAGTGTGCTTGGTCCCAACTTCGGGAAATAAAAAAAAAATTATTTGTATGACAGCACTTATCGACTAAGATCGAGCATACTGACTGGGGAGAATGTTATTTCCGAGGCCCCTCAGTTTGATAAGTGATTTTTTACCGAGAAAAAGAATGCCGCAAACCACAATGCGTTACGATGCATAGTTTTCGAGATATCGATTTTTAGTTATATGTAATAATAGTAATACTTTTATATACAGTATTTCTGAGTTCCGTAACTCTGGGCCATGCGTGCAAAGGGGGGGGTATGGGGGGCGAAGCCCCCTTATCACAAAACTTCGAATAAAGAGACAGGAAAAAAACACAATAGGTGAGGTAGAGTTCCGCCTATCATAGAATAGTGTCTATTATTGAAATAGAAACCCCCCGAACAGTGCGAATATCGATACCGGTCGTAACCCAGATACGAGTAACGAGAAGAACAAGATATTCTACATGTTAAGCGGATGATACGTCCTACCTTGCGTACGGGGTCTTGCTAATCTTTCAGTATCCATTATTTTTAGTATATTGTAGACTCATCTATTTAGTAAGGCGGAGATTTAATACAGATCCTACACGTCAAGCGAATGATACGTCCTACCTTGCGTACGGGGTTTTGCTAATCTTTCAGTATCCATTATTTTTAGTATATTGTATATTATTCAGTATTCATTATTATTTAGTATATTGACTCGTCTATTTAGTAAAGGCAAAGATTTAATACATATATTCATTTCCCGATAATTTTTTTTTCATTTCCCAAAGTTGGGATTACGCGCAATTTATTTATCATATTGAATAGAATTTATGTGTAAAATTATAGGTCTAATTGAGAGCAGGGGTTATTCGGAAGTATATCCAAGTATAGTTATACATTCAAAGTTTCTAATAGAATTGCTTGAAAATGATTGATGAGAAATGCATTGACATTTTTACGATGAGAATATATTTAAATAAGCACGAGATACTCAAGGCGTCATCTTAAAATAACATAAAAGAATATATGCTTCAACTGATAGGTATTGTACATTACTACACTCCATGGTATGCTATACGTGCGTACCGTGTTTTAATTCCAGCGGGTAAATAAGGAATGCCCTAGCTTCTCATTTTGCGCGAGTAGTCTGAGCTTCCATTACTCGAGACGACGCGAGAGGCGTTTTGTGTAGTGGAGTTGGTAGGTAGGCAAATAGCAAAAGACAGAAAAGTCAGACAGACAAGGAGGGGGCGAAAGAAAGAGAAAGAAAAAGGCGGCGGAGGAGACTAGAAAATCACAGGAGACGGGGAAAAGAATGCGGTACGCATATTTACGTACCAATAATCTTTTTTGTAATACGCAAGATTTGGTAGCGACATCATATCTCAAATAAGCACAAAATAAGCATACAGTGATGGTGAAATAATCATTAAATTTAAGGGCAAGAGTTCGTCTAACAGAGTAATCTTGAACGATTTTAAGATCTTATATACGATGCATTCATCTACGATTTGTTAGCGTGGAATTTTTGCTTACCGATGATTGCTGATGAAAAAAATATGTTAATGTGCGGGCGTTGTTTAATTACTAATTCAATGCGTTGTCTCTTGCTTTAAAGATAAAAATATAAATTAATCATTTTAAAAAAGTCATAAATATCCAAAGGCTGAAGAAGAGAAACTAACGCTATTTTTCGACAGTAATTATTTAAAAATATAAAAACAATTACGTCGTATCTCATCGAGATTATTCACGCGAATACAGATAGTCGCTTTACTTTCGTTCTTCCCGCCGATGGCGAAAATCATCAGAGGGTAGATCTCTTCTTTGTGAATAATCATTAACTATGGGTGAGAGGAGACATTGACGTATGACCCTGTCGTGCGCATCCGTGATTACAAGTTCGGTCGAAGCGCGTTAAACCGACGCGTTTATCACGTTTTCAGATCACTAAGTGAAAAAAAACTTCGTATCCGTGGCTTCTTTTAATATCGCGTCAATCAATATATATTTTATTCGCTGACGGAAGTTGAGTCTCTCGACGTGTCCTCGACATGTATCAACTTATTTGCTACAATGGTTCGTTTCCGGAATAAAAAGATACGAGTCCCGAGAGCTTGGAAGTTACAGGACATCAGCAATATCTAGTTCGTTCTGAGAACTCCAACTGCCAGCTGTTTATCATCGGGCAATATCATCGCGTCGATGTTTACTCCGAAAGTGCGAGAGTAACCGATAAAGTTCGTCCGTTAATAACACTCTGCAGTTGGCTTCTCTCGAGCCCTTCTCTGCGACTTCCTTCGCCTCTGCACTCAGTATCTGGTCAAATGTGCAAGAGCTGAAGTTTCCCGGAAATAGTACTACAAAAGATTAAACGATGGAGAGACAATAAAGCCGCAATACTAACTAAACTTGTTAATCTCTTCCGTATATAATGTACGAAGTACTTGTTCGTTAAAATATTTACAAAATAAATTTTTTAAAGAGCTTAGCGTCAAGTTTTTCGTGGCGAAAATATCGAGGAAGATTACTTCAACAGTTTTTAATTTTCTGCTAAGCTAGTTTAAAGTAACGTTTCTATTAAAACAAACCGCGGAATAAAATAATTTCCAGCGTGAGTCGCATAAGGGCGCAAAATAGTCTCGGCAATAAAGTTGACGCGTTAATTGGGCGCGGAAGCTCTTAACGCGACTAGGCGCGCATTATTTAGCCGGCATCAGCCAGAGGGCTCGAGTTGTGCACGGTGCATCGCAATGCGCAGCGGCACCAGCAGGAAACCACACTCGGAGTTTTCACCGGAGTTACACCGTACCATTTTCGTCCCCGTTTGCGACGTGTTGCAGTAGAAACAGACGGAGAGGTAGTACGCGCGGACACATATCGGAGGGGGAATGTAGTAACGAGAACCACACGTTGGCGGTGTGCGGCCGGGAAGGGAGGAAATAGCCGAGGGAGCGCAGAGATGGCCGAAAAAGTTTTATCAAATGCGGTCGTTCCGCCTTCAGGGCAGCGAAACGCAATTATCTTCGTAGCATCGCTCGCGGCACCTTGAATTAGAGCACATCCCTCACGGCAACGGCGACGTGGTGTAACCCTAAGGCGCCCCGCCGAGGTCAGTGAGCCTCCGTACCCCCGGTCGAGTACGTGCAGAGTACCACAGAAACGATAGGTATCAGACACTGAAGTTCCACGTACGTCTCGTAACTACCCCAAACAGGTTTTGGTTCGAACACGACTCGTACATTAAAGGTCGGTTCCTTGTCAGGGAGTTACGACGATGGCAGCGGTAGATGGCAGACGAAAAGGTCGGGGATGGAGTCGAGAGAGGATTTTAGCAGCCGCGGAATACACGAGTCGCGCCTGAGTCGTGTGGTGGTCGCGATGGGACTTGGGATTCGATCGCGTTCGAAAGTCGAAAGCCGGAACGGGACGAGATCTCGATAGTTTCGCACTGTAGTTCGGCTTCCTGTCCAAACTCAATTCGACTTTAATAATTTTGAAACTGGTTCGTGGCACCAAAGATCGCATGTTGCTTATACACAATTGCATCAAATCTAATATCAAATCTCGATATAGTGTGACGAGATAAAGTTTAATTTATTTACGGAGTGTAGTCATATTTATATTACAGTTATCGTTTTCTTACGAACTTAAATTAATACGTTTAATGTTAATAGCTGTTAAGTTACTTTTTAGTAACATTTTTAGAATAATTGCGGCAAAAAGTACAATTGTTATCTTATCTCGGTGAAATCACAACATTTTATTGACAACGCGGTGGTGTAATAAATTATTGCCCGCTTTAAATGGTGATACGCTCACCAGTCATAACCAGAAGAGTACAATAGCGAAAGAATAGCGGAGCAGCTTCGATGCACCAGTTAACAGTTTTCATTTAATGTGACGTGTACCCATAAAATGCAATGCGCGGAATATCATTACGGTTTGCAATGTACACGCTTACTCTGACAGCTCATTGAAGCACGACTTTTATTATCGTACGGACCTGGCGTACGATCATTATTGCCAAGTTGATTTGATAGATTCGTTTTATGATAATTGCAATTATTACTGAAATATCGACCGATAATATACTCGATCACGTGAGTTTGAAACATGTACTTTGGTGTCGAATTATACAGAACTTCCGTTTTATTGTTGGAAAAGCAAATTTTCATATTTCGAAACCATTTAATAAGAGTATTGTAATTTCTTCGATCAGCATTAATCTGATATTATTTCCATGGAATCTCGGCGCTCGCTTCCGCGTTGTGCTTCCGACTTCCTTCCTCATTTAAGAGAACTGATTTTATCACCGCCGCCTACTTCCTCTTGGGCAAAGAAAAAAAGCTATCTTTGTTCCTCTCGCGTTATCGCACAGCGAAAATCATTCGCGCCGCGGTGTTTTAGCAGTTAGAAGAAGTTCCCGAAGCCTGTGAAGAAAGACCTCGTCGAGAAATCTCTCCTCCTATCCGATGGTAACCGATTTCCCTCGTTTCCTTCCGATAAGTCGAGTAAAGTTTCATCGAAATAGCTCCCCTTTCTCAATATAGATTTCCTCGGTGTAAGTTACAACCTGCTTCGAGGGAAACGACAATTTCGTCCGATGCGACCGTCCCTTGTTTTATTCCACCGTCGAGCCGTCGTCGTCGTCGTTGTCGTGCCCGTTGACGCTGGCGCGAGCCAACTTCGGAAAAGTCAAGATAGCGGGATTTGCGCCCGAAGCTTACGCGTGTATTATCTTAGCGCGGCAGACTACGGCTGCATTTAATCATCGCGCGGACGATTAAGCCGGGGAGAAAATCATCGAGTGCATGCTCGGAATAAAATACCGCGATTATCAACAAAGGGTTAAAGGGTGTTTTCAGGCGACGCATAATTTTGTTTTCCCGCTTTAAATGAAATTTATGTTTGCGTAACCAAATGCCAAAAAAATTAAAAACAAACTGTTTATCGGTCTTTTACATAACGGGACGATATTACCATTATGCCATTATATTATTTTCTCATAACGTATAACGTTTCCTTTTCTATAATACGATGCCTGTAAAAAGATACGAATAAAGTTCCATAGATTTTATTACTATCTGTGCAATATGTCTAACGAGCTTCGTTTAATCATGGCCTTGTTTGTATCTTCACTGTTAAAAAAGATATGAAATTTACAACACATTTACGATACTACGGTAAATGAAATTTACAAACTGAGTATCTGAAATAAAAATGCTTGCATTTGTATAGCTACACGGAAAAAAAAGAATGTTTATGCCAACCAGTTTGTGTCAACCAGATTTCTGTGCGAGCCAACCAGAATCTGGTTGGCACAATCATTATTTTTTTTCCGTATAAATTCATATATAAACATGAATTTTAATCACTAATATGAAATTTAATACACACAACATTGAATATTAAAAATAAAACCCGTTTAAGATTTTTTTTGAATACGCAAGGTAATAATACATATTTTAGATTGAAAATGAGAACATTTGTATATGAGCAAACAGATGAGCATAGTAATATTACTGCTCGATACTTTTGTTTTCGAAATACCACTCCTTTCAACTTCGTATTTGAAATTTCATATACGATATCTGCATAAAAACTTCCTACATTTGATATTATTTTTAATACAGATTTTTTTAACAGTGTTGTTACACGGAAATTTTCAAGTTACTTCATGGAATTGCTTCAATGAACCGTAATAACTTACTGCTTTCTCCGTTATCAATTTTTCAATGCGTTTACTCTCGTGAGATTCAAAATATTTCGAAGGAGCATAGCGCGGCGCAGAGACGTCGGACACCATTCTTAATCGTATGGTTGCTGCACGACGTATATATTGTAGCTTCAGTGCAGCAACGGTACAATCTAGCGTGTACAAGGAGCACTCGCGCGCGCACAATGAAGCTACCGATACAAAACAGTCTCTGCTCATGCATACTTTAGTAGCAGCTGCCCTACCAGCTCCAATTCCCAAGCGTGTCGATAGCACATCGGCTTAAGTACCGTTCACAATCGTAGCGCCGCGATGCCTCGAGCGACCATAGAGACGTCGATCAAAAGTGACTGGTGAAGTCAAGACGCGATATATCGAACCATCCTTGCGCTCGAAAGCTGCGCATCAAGATTTTCGTATACAATACGATTCCGAAAAGTTCGTCTTTTTTTACAATTACTTGCGAGAAGCTTACTAACGATGAAAAAAGATAAAACTTATTTTTTAAGTGTTTATTGTGCTATGTACTGGACGAAGAATAATAGTCCTCATCCAAATTAATTATCGACGCGTTCTACCTGAAAGAATTGTGCGCGTAAACTGCATATTTTTACGCGAAAGAATTCCGAACGTTTAGAAGGGCAAATATTGCCTATCACGAACAACGACATTCCAAGATTCTTGTACAATAGTGTCTTTATCACGCCATTGGCTTTAATTACTCGTAATCACTGTAATTAGTTTTGAGGTTAAAGCGATTCACTTTGAAATTGTGTCGCATGCTTTATTACACCGAATCGTTAATTCGCGTCTTAAGGTGCCATTTCAGAATTAGATTACTGGGTTGGCAAGGCAAAAGCAGCACATTAAGTCGTTGGGAGTATACCCCACGTTAGCGTGCGCCAATTACATCGGAAGTAGATGCGATGAAAATATAAGACTATGGAAATTATTCTTTTTTTTCCTACATTCCTGGAATTCTTGGCGTGAATAATCGCGGGCGGCCGTATCGACATATGCGCTGTAGCACGTTTTCATTTAAATGCATACACACACAAATTATTTTCGTTACTGCAACGCCTAATATCGTGTACAAAGCATATATTATAAAAATTCACACGAGCTTTAGCTTAAAAAATAAGCAATTTCTTTTTGTAAAATGTGTTATATGCCAGGATGAGAGAAATAAAACTTTTATTGGATATCTTAAGAGACGTAGTTGTTCCCAAGTATCGTTCTCACGTTCCGAGCGTTACGTTTCACAAGAGTTCGTCGCGAGATGCGTTTCGACTTGCGCATCGACTTGAACTTACCCTACCTCCGGCATCGATTGATACCCGTCGAACAGCATTCTCGATTGTTCCAAGGTAGTTGTACCGAGTGCGCCTCGCAGTAGCGGCAGCGGAGTAGAGGCGCGGCCCTCGCAATGTCGCTCACCCTCTCTCACGAGGAGGAGGAAATACGAAAGGGGGAAGATGAAAATAGGGATGGCACTTACACGACGTCGACAACCTCGTAAAGCCGTCGGTACACAAATTCTATGCAAACGAACGCGCTCTCGCGCGCGCGAGAACGCACCTTCTTGCTTATATTCGATCTCGGACGAGTATCGCGCGTCGAGCTATCGCGCGGGTACGACCACGTATATGCATGCACCATCGGTGTATACGTTCGCGGTAATTGGCTATCGACTCTACCGGGTGCAACAACCGTACGGCGCGCAAACCAGACAGCTGGGAATGTGGGTTACGTATCGTAATCGCGCGCTATCCAATCCTATCCCGCTCCACCGCACTCCGAGTTCTGCGTTTCACCACCGCGTTCCTCGTCCGCTTCCACCGTTTTCGGCCCTTTTTTCGGTAAGTGGCGTTCCTTTCGCCTAGTTTTCGGCTCTCCTTCTTTCCTCTCTGCCGGCATCCCGGGGATCACGGCTTTGATGTGGTTATGCAGATTATTCGACACGGATATTTGGTTTCTTAGGTGTTACTGCTCGCCCATTGCTCTCGTTCGTCGAGCTTCTTTTCTTTTTCGACGAGAGAGAGAGAGAGAGAGAGAGAGAGCTGGTTTTAACACATACTCTCGTAGAATCTCCGCGCGCAACCTCTTTTCGCAACAGGATTTCCTTTGGCTTCCTACACTAAAGTTTTACGCTACGCTGGAGGAAGATGTCACGCTTCTGCCGCCTTATTTTCCGCTAGCCTTTTCTTTCGTTCATCTCATTCCCGTCGCGGTTTCCTCCGTTTGTACGTTCAAAAATTATTCCGCAACGTCTGTCACATGTCGTGTTTCCGTTTGTCAAAATTCGTGCGAGTCGATCACAAAGCGATTTGCGAACGATACACCATTTCTGTCAATGTCGATCTACGTATCAATTTTAATTTTAATATATCTGCGAGTGACAGAAAAAGGAAAAAAAAAACGTCGGAACTGTGTAAGTAGATTCATGCCTTTGTCGTCGAGTGTTCGTGCTCTGTCGTCGGGTACGATATTCAGTTTCTTCTTCACTTCTTATTCGCCGACTAAATCATCTTTCAGTCTTGCCCGCCATTCCTCCCCGATTCTACCTATTTTCTGGAGATTGTAAATAAAAAAAGCCGCCGCTTTACCGTGTCGGCCATACTGTACAGACGACGCCGTTGGTCTTATGGCAACGAGACACTAATTTCTCATGCACTCCAGTCCGCCGCGCTCTGCATAATACTCGCCGCTGCAGCGGGATCTCCCTGTCTCTCCCTTCGTCGCTTCCTCTCTCGCCTCCGTATTCTTCCGTCTCGCGAGTATCCTAGGTAATTTAGAGGTTCGTAGGCTTCTTCCCCGCCGCGCTGCCTTGTTAAACGCGAGCGCTTCAGTAAATTACGAGGGCGGACCAGCGTGTTCGGATTATGCTTTCTTAAACGCTCGCGCAGAAGAAGTTCGCGAGATATCTGTACGCGAAGAAGGGTATCTCGAAGTAGCGCGGCTATTAATTAGCAGAAATTGTAGCGTTCCCGAAAGGTTGAAAGCGGTTAATGCTTGCTTGTTTATAATAGCCGGTTTGCGTAGCCACCATCGAGAGATGCGAAGAACTTTATATTCTACTCTAACGCGGTTGATTTTCTTACAATGCAGCCTGTGCGATCCCAACGGTCTCCCCGGAGATTTTGCTGCATATTCATTGCACGTACATCGCGGTGAACGTACGCGCTTTACGTAACGCTGTTTCGCGGAGCGACAGCCGCGGCAGGTAATAAATGTTACGTCGCCTTAGTTACCGGTATTTGCTCCCGAATCAAGGGAGCAGCCGTAATGTCCCTCGTAATCAGTGATTTTGTAGTATTTCGCAGAGCGCAGCTATAACCATAAAAACCAGCATCCATAGCCATGGCGCAATGGCGACCAAACAATTTTATAGATAACAATTTTAGTACCGTACGGCGCATACCCCAATATATTATATCTAAGACCTAATAACGTACGTTAGTAAGATATTAATATATTTATCGTGTTGTGCACGAAACTAACGTAAAATGTTTGCAAGAATAAAAGTTTATACGTTGTTAGATTAAGCTCGCTCGATACGCAATTAACTCTAGATGAGTTCATTTATTTTCGCAAAAATTAAGGCGACGATACACGCATCTGCAAACTCCATAAACGCATCATTCTCGTAATACGCTTCCAGCTACTAGGTGTGCATGTATGTGCGGGCAATATGTACATGTAGGCATATACGTGTATATATAGGTATATATACATATATTGTATGTAACGTCGCATTGGTGCACCTGCGCGTGGTGGCTGGACTTGCGGAATTAACTGCAATCCTTAATTATCTCATGGCCGGAAACCGGAAAGCGGTACGCGAATGACACTTTTAACTCTCCGTAATTTCTCCCCCTCCCCCCCTCCTCAACTCTCTGGGCTATTATAATGGCTTTGTCGGATATGAAATAATCTCGCAAATAGATCCCTTCCCACATTCCGCGAGGATTCATTGAATCGTAATGAGAGTTTGCGAGAACCAAGCAAACTGTTCATCTGCGCTATTGTAATATACCTCAATTTGTCCATTGCTTAGAAAACGTAAAACTTTTCGATTACTGTCTGGGGTATATAACAATACATATGAAAAGATAACATCTATGTATTATATTTATAAAAGCAATACCTCGAATTAATATTGCAATAACAAAGTTAATATTGATAATCAAATTATTATAAATATCTGCTATTTTCGTTCGCGATAAATAAATATAATAATCATATTAACATTCAAGTAACGTTCACAGTTTTAACTTGATATTTTAAGTTTAATCCGCAAAATTGAAAATAGCGTAGATATTCTTTAAAATATTAACTAATTAAGTTATTACCATTTATAGACAATCTCTGCTGAGAGTTCTATTTAACAATTATATGTACAATTTCCTGGTCTAATCCTAATCGATCCTGTCGCGTTTGATATAGCCCTGTAAATGTCTTCGTAATATATTGAAGCTCACCTAATTGTTGAGAGTGAAGGGGAGAGCGAGAAACGACAGCTACGTGTTCGTTAATTAATCGCTGTCACGCCGCAAAGTGCTTCCGATTCAGCGTGATATTACACATAACACGGGGCTCAAAAGATATGTAGCGATGACGTAGGCGTCGACGTTGTCGGTGATTGTGACTCAAAGCGCAAACACACGGGAGAAGGCTTGGCACAGGGACGAAGACACGAGGTGCGGGGGTTCTCTCTCGGTAGAACCGGGGAATATTAATCGCAGCCACTGTTAGCTCCTTCCACTCCACCCACCCTCTCGCCGCTCCCGACCATCTCGCCGGCGAGGTCCTTCAGCTCCCTCTTGGCCTAACGGGACCCTCCTCCATGTAGCGCATCAAGCCAAGAGACGGCTACTAATGAGGCCAAAAACATCAGAGTCCGGAGTTACGACCGTTCCAAAAACGTTACCGGTGTGATTTAGGGGATGATAATGGAGCGCGGACTTTACCCTCGGCAGAATATCGCGCGACGTTGCCGTTACCACTAGCTCTTTATTGTCGCGATCAGTTTTACGTTTTAGTTCGCGATTGGATCAGCGCGATATAGAGGACCAGCAATTTTTAGTGATGAACGTATCGATCTTTTGCTAGTAAAGCGACGAAATATTTTATCCGTTCCTGTTGTTATACAGACCGTCTCATTGATTTTAATAACTTATATTTACTGATATAATAAACACAATTAAACGAAAGATTAAATGAGAAAATTGCAGGTTCTTTTTCATAGTAATTTCCATTATTAAATGCAAAACGCTTTTGGTACCGTTTTAAAAAGGCAAGATGTTAATAGCTATCTATCTTCACATATAATTAAATTACGCCGGTTCAAAGATTTCTGTAATATCGGGGATTAGTAATGGAGAAGTAATAATAATGAAATAATAAAATAAGATTAAGTAAAGAAAGAGACCAATTTTTCCAATTGAGATTGGACGCTTTGACATCGGAAATTTCACCGAAAGAATTGTACCGAGCTTTCGCGGAGAAAACTTCCATTTGAGCCGAAGAATGTCATCGTTTTTCTCAGCTTATTGTAGAAATGTTCACGATAGTACCATTTGATTTCATTGTTCATGATGCTACTACCGAGAACACAGGTATTCGCCGGGCACTTGAGAGTCCCCTTCTATAATTATCATCGTTAAACCGCTCTGCGGACTCGTAAAAGTGGTTTCAAATGGACGAACAAATAATTCGAAGCGAACAGTTTCGCTCGCCAACGCGGCGCGGTAACAATCATAAGAGTTTTTGACGTCCCATGTGAGCGCGGCGTTTATATCGTTGGCGATGTTACTCGTTCGTGGTTTCCCCTTTTGATATGCACTTTTTGCTCGCAATAAAAGCCAGCGGCTTCCAAGGCAATAAGAAACTGGCGTATCGCCGGTCCGCGGAAAACACACCGGTAACACATCGCCCCGCAGGAAATTCGCGCAACCATTACTTATATCCCAACGTTAGTCAGCCGCAGATGCAAAAGCATTTTTCTCCGCGCCTTGCGAGTGACTATGATGCAGTATAATAATATTCCGCCGGTTTTTTTTCTCGCGCCGCACCGCTGTATTCGTCGGCAATAAATGTTAAGGTTTCTTCGCGCTTGGCACCATCCGTCGGCAACAGTCGTATTTCGCTTGCGCTTTTTTACAGCGCATAATTAATCTTAACTCGCAGTTGACATAAGACTCAGATTTTGTACACAATTGTCTCCGTAAATGGATACATTGCCATATTTTTCACGCAGGATAAAGTTATTAATATAAACACAAAGGAAAATACTGATGATAGGAAATACTGCTGCTGCTGAATTAACAATATATGCAGAAATGCGCCGGTGTAAGCGTATGAAAGCAGCAATCTGTCATATTATTTATTATATCATTCTTTTACAATATCTAAATAATTCGGAAGTTGAGTTTACCCTATTTCTAGTTACGCGATTGAACCTCTTACGGATTTCCAATTTTCTAATTTCGTATTTTATATTATTAAATTGTATACGATGCATCCGCAGTCATCTGGAAACAAGTTGTATCCCCCTAGCCGGTATTGCGGCAAAGAGGGTGCGTTGAAACGGGGGCGCGTTCAGGAAGTGTCGTTAACGACGCACATGGCACATCACTTGACCGCGCATTGCGGCCTAACAAAAGGGGAGAAAGAGAGAGATAGAGAGAGAGAGAGAGAGAGAGAGAGAGAGAGAGAGAGAGAGAGAGAGAGCTGACCGTACAATGTTGCGACCCTTCAACAACGGCGTTAGTGCGGTGATATTTGGTACGTGTCTCGAACGTGTTCGTTGGCGCCGGCAAACATGTTCAGGTCCGCCGGTTCGCGGGTATTTCGTTGGTGCGAACACCACTCGCGATTAGAATTTCACTTCAAATGACACGGCCGCCGAATTACCCGAGTAAGGTGCCAAAGCGCGTTTCGCGTAACTTAGCTGAAGATTTAACGGTGAGAAAGGAAAGGGACTTCACGCTCGGATGAAATGAGTCTTTCCGAGTCTCTCACTGAGCACGGAATAGAATAATCTACGTTCTTCGGGGACAAGAACGGTGGTAATTCTTCCTAATACCGTTGAGCAAGATCCCGGCAAAGAAACGTATCTCCTGACGTGGAGCAAGTGAGAGGTAACTCCGGAGTTATGTCGTTCTTACATTAGCCGGGCACCTTGCGGGGCATCAGTATTACTCTCGAGCTACTTTTCCGCAAATTGCAACTTCTGTTACTCCTTAGAAGGAAAAATAAGGTTGCGTTGAATGCAAATGTCTACAAATTTTATGCATTTGAACAATAATATTGCTGTGGCTATCTCGACATTCTGATAACATAAATGTGCGCGAAAAATGCATATCAAGAATTTCATTTTATTACACATTAAGTAGTAATTATTCTTGAAATTATACCGCGCAACACTTACGAAGCGTGTCAATTAATTTCGCGAAGTAAGCATCGTAAATGTTTTCGAGGCGAAGCTAGTTGCGATTAGTGGCCTTTACTCGAGAATAATGCTACTCATACTAGCGGCGGACGGAATTTTTTGTTTCAATTAGCACGCGACGTAGAAACTGCATAAACCATGGTGTTTGTAATGACTGGTATAAATTTAGCGGTACACGGTCCCGTATGTGTATTATGCGAAAATTTGGTATAACGACCGTGGATCGCAACCCGTTTAGCCGTGATTTACGGACTCTCCTTAGGAAGTCAAGCAAAACATCGTGGACCGCAATGGCTGCGGTCGTTAGCCCGCAAAGCGGCGATCTCTTGTGCGACAACAGAAATACCGATTTAGGCCAGCAACACCACTGATAAGTAAAATCGCACGCATTATGCGTTGCCATCGTGAAATTACATCGTAAATTTCGTCGTTATTGAGATCGGTAATGTGAGGCATGCAGCGGGAATTCGAAAGCGGAATTATTCCGAATCGCTTTCGATATCAAAGATAGCTGCTCCATAAAGCAATCCTAGCTACGTTAATTAGTACTGTTTGTCAATCATCGTTCGTTAGCATATTCTCATCCTAATGATCGCGCGTTAACTGGAACACATAAATGGGCTAGCGATCAATAATTAAGGAAGACGACAAGCGTCGTCGCAGATAAATAACATAAAAAATATACCGACTATGTAGAATATGCTAACAAAAATTCATGGCTTAAGAGATGAAACAATTTAATTATTTATCCAAAAAATATCTAGAAGATAAAATTTGTCGCTTCATTGAAAACCTGTCGTCTCTGAGTAAAATTGAATATTGTAGGCAACTGTGCCTCCTTCTCTCCCACGCAAGTAAATCAATAGTGTGCACCAATAGCGATAGTCAAAATCGAAGGAGTGTGTTGACGTAACAGTTGACAAGCGCTGTCTCGAGAGTGCATGTGTGTGGGCGCACGAAGGATGCAAAAATGCCGAAAAAACGACCCTCGTCGGCGAAACTTTCGAGAGATTTACGAGGCGGTTCGGACGGGATGTCTCGGGCCGTAGCTGACAACTTTATTCTATCGGCAGTAGACTTGCCAGACCTCCCATTACCTCCCATAGACACGAGGGAACCTACACGTTTTCCGCCATCGAGCCGCCTCGAGTCACCTTCGTCCCCCTCGACCTCGTTGCCGTCGCCAATTTCTCTGCGTCGTCTTGGCCATATAAGCGTATAAGCGCATCCACGGTCCGTTGAGTTGCTCGTTATCGACTATACATATCGAGTGTACGCGCAACGGAATCAACAGAAGAGCTCTCCTTATTGATCCGATGTCCTTCTTCTTCTTTATTCTTATTCGATCTTCTCGTGGGAAATTAACCATAGCTTATTGTAGTACATACGGACTAGCGAAAAAATGCATCGCTTTTAAAAGTCGTTATCCAATATCTTCGTTTAATCGTGCTTTTCAATTTTTATTACATGTTGTTTTTTTGTTTTAAATCGTACTTCGCGAAAAACAATACGTTTGCCTCTTTTTCCTCCTTTTTCCTTTTTTGTCTCCCGTATTGTTTTCTCTCGCGTCGGAACACGGAGCGGAGGCCGCAGGATAGCGTCCATCTGCTCGCGTAAATTCAATTTGTGCGGTATCCCCGCCGAAGAACTCGTAAACGGCGACTACTAATTTTACGAGTCGCGCGTCCTTATCTCAGCGAGAAAGAAGGCGGGGTGGAGAGGCAAGAGAACGGAATGCCAATGGTAACGAGCCGAATAATCAGCGGCTAACGAAGAGAGGTCGTTCGTCGTGCGACGCGCAAGAGAAGAAAAGATGGGGCGGGGGCGTGAAGAAATAAAGCACCGTAAGCACTCCGACTTAACGCCAGCAAATTCCATTTTGCACGTTCTACCGACGCTAGGAGAGCGTGGCAAAGAAAGTCGGGGCGCGGAACAAAGGGAATGAGGGATGAAACAGTGGACTGAGCGTGATTACTTAGGCAGACGCGCGAGAGAAGAAGCGTCTCCTCGGTATTACACGACGGGATTCTTCAGTGATGATCTCAAGAGTGGCTTCGGAAATAATCATGGACTATTCTAAAATTACGCGACTTTTACTCTTAACTCGTCTTATATTATT
This sequence comes from Aphaenogaster floridana, assembly GCA_003063835.1. Taxonomy (NCBI): domain Eukaryota; kingdom Metazoa; phylum Arthropoda; class Insecta; order Hymenoptera; family Formicidae; genus Aphaenogaster; species Aphaenogaster floridana. Next base: position 399,022 of record NJRP01000056.1, read on the forward strand.
TTAAATTATATAAATTATATGAAAGAACGTTCGAACGTGTTTATAAGATTTTTTTTTTATTTCGACAATCTATTAATCACAATATTGATGCATTTTATCCTAAGACTCAACTTGTACAGTTGAGACTAAATATAATTTATACGATTTTCATAGATTAAACCAGAGTTTCCCAAAGTGCGCTACCGCCCCCCTGTGGGCGCTGGAGAGATCTGAGGGGGCGTTGCTGACCCCTGGGGCAGAAGGGCGGCATTGAGAGGTGCAAGTGGGCAATAAAAAGGCGCTGAAAAATTTGGTTGCCTAAACATTTTTTTAAACAAACACTTATCCGCTTGACTATACAGACATACTTACAGTCATCGAACTGCAGCACGCCTAACTAAAGCATCAGTCGACGTTACCGATTCTCGATTTCCGCGAGATGTCAGTTCTGTTAATATGCAGCCGATAAGGAGAGGACAAAAGAATAGTGCGCGACAACACGAACGAAAAAAAACAGAATAATTGGTAGCAGCACACCAGGCTCATCCTTCTCATTAATAATTTTTAATTTTTAATTTTACTAATTTGATTAATAATAATGGGCAATCTTATATGTTTATGTGCAATTTCATCTTTGTTATTTTATTTTAATAAATTTAATAGCTTTAAAATTTCAGTACAAAGTTGTTATATTTTCAAACTAGCTTTTTGAAATTCAAAAATTACACACAGCTACATAAATATTTTGGTGAAATCAAAAAATTACAGACACAGCTACGTTTACAATTTTATTATTAGTTGAGATAGAGATAGAGATTTTCCGAGAGGGGCGTTGAAAAAAATTATCTTTGAAAAGGGGGCGGTGAGCCAAAAAAGTTTGGGAAACTCTGGATTAAACGAATAGTCAATCATATTACACGTTTATCATTAAGAATCCATTAAAAGTTCCATTAAATGTCCAAACAATGCTAAAAGTGAATTGTTCTCTCTTGACATCATTACTGTGTTTGTTCCTCAAGTTATTGAAATGCGAACTTCACGTGAGCCAGCGTAAAATAAACGGCACGATGAACGAGCGAATCAATCGGCGCTGATTTACGAGAAGGCCGTTACCGTCGCGAGATAAATTACGTTAGTAAACGGGCATGATGGCGATAAATTTGATATTGGTGACGGATCGACTATCCGCACGTGACGCCAAAAAACCCAACTTGTATCGATAATCCACGAGCAATCCCGAGCTTCCGTTCGTGACGATCTCGATGATGTAGAGCTTGACTCTTGAGATTACAAGGCGCATTATAGTCGAGCTCCGTGCGGTCGCAGGTGCTCCATGTGATATTACAGCGTTGACAATTCCACGAGATGCACAGGAGTGCGTGCGAACGTGCCACGCGACGTGCGGTAAACCATCAGGATCATCGAAGGGTGATTGGGCTATTTGCAAAACAGCGGAGTAACATTACATTTTGTTGTCGCGCGTAATTGGCAGTGGACAACTTTATTCTGTTTTGCATTGCAAATTTTGCTCGACAATAATTCAAAATAACGGTTTCCGCGTTCTAGTTTGCAATGCCATAAGAACGCCTCAAATAATGGTATATCCAACAGTAATCAACTGTTCGTAATTTGTGCTTGTCGCGTCTACTCCGTGTCCAGCGAAATGACGATCGCGTACGTCACATATGTCAACGTTCGAAGTTCATCGCTTGTATAGTCGAGTATCGGAAATGTTGAACGAGCAATCAGGCGATCGTCATATCATGTTGATTAGTGCGCGCGTTTTTTCGATATCCCTGAATGAGTATCCATCATAGAGCTCAAGTGGTTCAAACGATACAGCTACGATCAAATATAATTGCCTCCAGCGCAACTACAGCGCCTATATATAATATTAAGTGTATAAGTTTATTTGTAATAAATTCATACATAACATATTTATAAATTGCACGATTGATTATGTCTTTATTTCCGATAAACATAATTCAATTTTTGTTCAATTCTAAAGTAACAATCATATTTTCAGATGTTATTATCGAATGTAGGGAAAATAAAGGAAAGAATTTCATCTCTCTGTGGATATTTTCAAAATCCTGGATTTATCGCACGATTATCATGAAATAAAAAATTAATTCATCGCTTAATATGTTTTAAATTGTCGGTTTTTATTGAATAAATATGTCGCTTGGACGGCCACAGAGGCAATGGAAGTAGTGCATAATTTAATGTGCTCTGAAATTTAATTTTCATTTGCTTATATATCATAGATATATGACACAAATATTTAATTTGCTGTGAACTTGTATTTAAATATTCCAGTTTTTCCAATGAACGATTGTCACAAAATCGTTATACCTTCTCTAGCTTCTTGAATAATTAAGTATACTCGATCAAGAGTGGTATCAATTATACTTTAATGATACAATTGGCGCTCGTCAAAATATAATGATTATATTTCTCCCAGATATAATCATGTAAATTAAAATGTGAAACGATGTGAGCACAAACGACCCAACAGAAAATGCCTCGGAATATTAAAATATTAAATTTTTAAAATCTTATAAAAGATTTGTCGATATATAAATAATATAATTTAAAAGAAATTCTTCCATTTCTCGTTTTTTCTTCTTATATTTTATAATACCAAAAGTTAACAATTATCTTGATTCAAATCCTTATTTGCTACACACATTAAAATAAGACAATCACAAACAGAATTGTATTGTTTGCAATACGAAATAAAATTTTTCGACAATATATCAGATTTCCAAAATACAGTTCGGTAAATGATTAAGATGGTATGATATTTTAGTAAACAATTCAACATATCATAAATTGTTAAATAACAAATAAAAACAATATTTTATAAAATATTTTAAGCAAGTACAGATTTCTCGTATATTAATTTTAATTGATAAATAATAATCAGAAAAATAATATCGAGAAGGGAGAGGGACAGGAGGGGAGAGAGAGAGAGAGAGAGAGAGAGAGAGAGAGAGAGAGAGAGAGAGAGAGAGAGAGCCTTGTTGTAAGATTCTCAATATGCGGTTACGCCACGCGAAGTCGTGTTCAAGTGACCCTCAAGAAGCGAGCGCAATTCTATCCGCAATACAGTCTCGGAATAGAATCGATCTCGAGTTTGGTCGTGCGCCGCAAATCTGTGTCCCCGAAAATTTGACCACTAATTTAGAACATAGTCGATTACTCATAGCTACGCTCAGAATTACAATTCCGAAATTTACATTGCGTTATTATTCGCATTACAATAAATAAAAAACTATAATTGCATGCATTTTATAGTAGGATTGAAAATAGTGGCGAGAGGAAAATTAATCTTTCAGTAGAAGCGCTATACTTCACGAACGAGATCAATTCGAAAACTCCTGGAAATCACACACATCCGATATATAAATGATATCGCTCGTATAGCAGCAAGCACGTTCGAAGAGATGCGTTGTCTTAATCGATGGCTCGAATCGATTTCGAGTTTCTTCGAAAGACAGTGCCGTCGCATCCCATAATCGTCCCGCATGAACTTTGTGCGGGCCAATTGTTTGAAATTAATTCCCGGGCCCATACGCTCTACATACCCGCAGATTAATATGCTTGCGTTCCAAGTTGCCTAGTTCAAGGTACAAATCTATGCCGTGATCGTACGTGCGCGATTAGCACAGGATCTATTCCTAAATGGCATATTTGAGTATATAAATATAGGTACATAACTATTATGTATTGCGTGCATTTAATATATTAATGCATACTATATAATATTTATAAATTGACAGTATTTTAAAGTAAAAGTTAGATCTACCAAGAATATTTTATTTATAAAGCGTACAAAATTGTTTAAAAAATTATGTATACATACATGTTCCGTATATATGTAAACCGCGTGTAAAATAGTAACGACGAATCGAACGAAGGTGACAAGTGGAAATCTCGTTTCCTCATAAGAGAAACGAGCGATCGAAATGTATGGTTATCGAAAAGATCGGAACAACGGATGAAGGAAAGAGATAAAAAATAAAAGCGAAAAAAATAATATAAAATACTTGCTGAAACTACGTCGGGCAGTCGGAGCCGTAAAAAATGTAAAAAAGAACGACTTGTAAGAGGAATAAAAACTGTAAGAAAAACACGACAAACTGCGACGACGAAAGAGATCGACAAAGAAGGCGGAGAATCCACAAAAGGCAGAAAAGTGGTTAAGATCGATGAAATTCGTTACGATAAAGTAGCGAGCGATGAAAAAGAGACGAAGACGGAAAGAACTTCCGCGATAACCTTGTGATAACACGAGGAAGAACGGATTTGCAGCTGTATTACTTTACGTACGTATAGCAGGAATACATATCGCGTCCGAGAAGCATTACGATAGAATATATTGCGATCTTTCGCGATAGATGTGACCGGTCTCTCTAGGTTTGTAACTCCGTCTTTCGCCAGTCAACTTTGGTGTTGTGCATGGTCCACGACGCGATCTTCATAAGACACATAAATTCTGCATATCCCTCATTTATACTTATTTCAGTAACAACAGCTCTAGTAACAATAATTCTAATAGTTAATTATTTTAAATAGGTAAATAATCCATTAAAACAAGCAAACAAAAGTCAATACACATCATTATTACTTTTATATATATATATATATATATGTTATAATATAACGTAATTGACAATGAAATTTTAACATTCAATTATTTCCATTTATAATAACGATCAAAGACAGCCATTATTATTAAATTATTTTGCATGTCTTATATATATATACACTGTATTACTTATACATTGTAATAATACATTATATGCCTCAGGGTTTGATATATCAGCAAACGAAAACCACTGAACGATATTCATATGTAACAAAGGAAAGTACTTTCTCTTAAGCGTTTTGTAAAGAGTAAAATTGATGTGTTAAATTCATAAAGCGATAATCGATCATGATAAAAATCATATATGAGAATTAGAACAAAGGAACGAGTGTCAGTCGGAAGTAATCAAGTTTCGATAATTGCTAATAAAATTTTGAAAATATGAGATTATCGTATAATTCACCGAAATTAAAAAGAGAAATGTCATTAGTGCTAAAGCTTAAACGCTTAAAACTTTAATCAGAAACGGAATTATCGGAACGAATATGTGAGGTACTTTAATACATTCATTATAATATTCTGTTATTATAAGCGTTTTGATCATTTCAATGAAACTCTAATGTTCTATATGAACGTAAAGGTTTCTTATTCAATTTAAAAAAATTTTTGGAATTTCATTAGGTATTTATTATATTAATAGTACCTAGATGTTACTTTGTAAAAATTTAAATAAATATTAGCAGTATGCAGTTTTCTTATACAATCAATTAAACCTGAACCCCTTCCTAGATACCTCCGCGAGCGATTCACCACAATGCGAACATTTATCTCGCGTACCGAGGAACACGGAGCTAGCATCGCAATTCGAAAAACATCGACGTATATGCGCGCTCACGCCGACACAATGGACTCATCTTGCACCGCCAACCTTTGCCTTTTGTTCCGCGACTGGTACTTGCATTTCAAAAAGCGGCAGCTTCTACCGCGAACAGCGGCGGAAGAGGTGGAGCGTCCGGGAATCGAGAAAGGGGTTGCAGGGAAGAATGAGGTAGTAAGAGAGAGAAAAAGAGTCTCTCTCTCTCTCTCTGGAGAGGAGAAAGAGAGATAGAGTGAGAAAGAGAGGAAAGGAAGGACGGAATGCGCGCCACGCGGCAGTGCCACGCTCGGGGGTAGTTTTGTTGTTTGCGGATCCAGCGCAAGAGGGGGAACAGGAGAAGACCAGAACCGTGGGGTAGCATGGTGAGCTGGTGAACACGGAGGGTATGGAGGGAGGAAAAGCGGCGCCTCTGCCGCCGAGAGGAAAGGCAACAGAGAGCGCTTGGGCTTTGGAGTGGAGTTCGATCCCCCGGTTGAGGTTTTGTTCCGCCATTGTGATAACTCAAACAATGCAGGCTTGACTGGCACTGTACACGAAGGGATGAAGGCGCGCGGAGGGACGCCGGAGGGTAGCGGAGCCTCTCTCCGGCGACGGTCCTCCTCCCCGCCACTCCGGTCTCTTTCGCAATGTCGAAACCGGCGTCCCGTGCGTCTAGTCAGTGCATCCCTGTCGGCAGTCTTGCTTTATATACCGGGCTCTTCGCGGTACCGCCGATTCCTTCCGCCTCCTTTCATCTCTCGCTATTTCATACAAATACGGCGACGCGACACCATGCACGGGCTCGAAAGCGCGCCTACTATGCTTTTTCAAGCTCTCCGTACGGCAACTGCCTATGCACGTTCGCGAACACAAAAAGCCTCATTATCGTGCGAAGCGAAAGATTGATTTATCGATAAGAGAAATCGTGCGGCACAGGATATATCTTCGTAACGGATACAACAGAAATTCGTGATTTTTCACGATGAGCCTTCTTAGTCGACTACTTCGAGGTGCACTAAAAGCTGATCCGTTGCTGTAAAAATACGGATTTGAGAATAGAAGAGTTTTTTTACATTAAACGACACGAAAAGTTGAAAGAGCTTGTGCCTTAATGTGTCACGGTCCTGGCTTCATAAGAAGGCTGACCATGAAACCTCACACACTACCACAGCCCAATAATAAAAATAGCTCACGTCCCTAAATCGCCAAGCACACGACAGCATGAGTCAGACACCTTATCGTGGAGAAAAGACCACGAGGTCAAACCTAATACCAAATTAGCACATTAAATTAACGTCGCAAGTATTGGCGTTATTGATCAAGTTTGACTGTAATCTCTTTTCATTCTGTGCATAAAATTAAATGATATGTATCTCCTAAAATGTATAGATAATGAAATACTTCAACTCTACAGTGAGTAGCTTTATCACGTAGTTTTGAATTACATGTTCTGTATTGTACGTTGCGAATCACACCTGTAATATCCGACAGTGTGTACTCTACAGTTACTTGGTATCAGTATGAATCAGATATTCCAAGTCGGTACGCTTGTATTCTAAAGCAACGCGATTCAATCCCGTTTTGCACGTATTGTACGTCGTATCAAATGTTGATGAAAGCAACAACTTTATCGGGACAGTTTCAAAGTATAGCAAATGACATCCCGAAGTACAATAGCCCGTCCGAATATGCATAATGGAAATACAAGTGCGTAAACGTTTGTTCACTTGCGAATCCGGCTGCTTTGTGCTTCTTTTATTACGCGGACAACTCTCGTCGCATAAACGTGAATTTTTAAAAATTATTTCCGCTTATGCATACGCGACTCAAAATTATGATGCTTCTCCGACGGTTTTATTGCGAAGTCGGACGTCGCCCTGATTTAGATTTATGACGACAGGGGCTTTTTTTTACGTAGCGCGATAATGTTCCTCGTTATCGACGTTCGACGACGATAATTAATGCACTGAAAAGCAAATGACGTTACGAAGTCTAAACCTTCGCGAACACGGGCGGGCGCTCGCAACAACGCGTAACTCGCGGCTGTTGCATATTCATAAATAGACAGTAACGACAGTCGGAGAGGCTTCCGACGGAGATCTAGTTTGTAGGTGTCCCATGTTTGTTAACTCCTCTCTGTCGTTTATGTGCCAATAACCTGTACGTTTTACCCCGCGCAGCACCAAACGTCAATTAACGCGGTTGGTACACAATGTCGTCACGGCAGAGAACTATCGCGAATTCGAGCGTACGGTGTTAGCCACATGTGTTCTATTTTTTTGCTTACGCTGAGAAACTCGAAAGCTATGAGGAAAAAAGAGAGTATTTTTAGATGATTGATTGAGGCACTCAATAGAGTAAATGCTAACTGCAAAGAATCTTGTTAAAATATAATCAGGCTAAACTATACAGTTATTGACAGGAACAGTTTATCGAGTAATAGTCTACCACAATATCGCGTTTATCATGTTATAAGATGATTTTTAAACGCTAAAGTTCTAAATGCTACACGGAAAGAACGGTTTTGCTGAAATATTAAAAAATTTGGCCAAATACAGATCTGAAAAATAATTTTGTTGAATCATCAAAATAATTATGTAGGACACTTCAACGTAATGATAATGCTGCAAAAAGTTTTGATATTCTAGCAACTATTTTAGGCGTCCTACATAATTATTTTGATGATCCAACAAAATTATTTTTCAGATCTATATCTGGCCAAATTTTTTAATATTTCAGTAAAACCATTCTTTCCGTGTAGAAATAAAATTTAAAAACGTGATTTACATACCAATTTACAGTAATTTTTGTTTGGAATCAATTCCTTGGTTGGAGCGCGATATTATTTTGGACAAGTGCATGAAACACATATTATCCTACCTTTCGCATCGTAATTAAAAAGTCCATTTATCACATTAGTTATATGTATTTTTATGCTTAATGTCCTTAAAAAATTATTAGCACTCATAATAATTATTCTAGTCTGTTCCAGTTTTCAATTGTTGCTTCCACAAAAATTTATCGTCATGCATCGAACTTGATTCGCACACGCCGGCGATGGCGGCGAAATTGCCGAGATTAAATGTCAGTCGCAGCTCGGCCAAAAGCCAATTCCGCTTTTGCCGAACCCTCTTTGCGCAAAGTACGAGCGGCCTATACTCTCTTGCCGTCTTCCGAGCCCGCGGCGATCTCTCGACTAATCACGAGGTGAATCGCAAGAGGGAATGGGAGAGCAACTTGGCGAGAGAGAAAGAGAGAGAGAGAGAGAGAGAGAGAGAGAAAGTCGAAATTAGAGCCGTCGCTGTATCAAATCTAAGCCCCGTGTACATCTACCCTATCATTTTCAGACGAACGTTACAGGATGTGCGAGCTTCATAGGCACGCACGGAATGAACGCGCCAGACCTCTCTTCGCGACGTCACTCTCTCGTGCTGGTACTCTGTCATTAACATTCCCTTCGTACCTTCTCGTACTTCCTTCTCATCTCTCTTCCGTTCGTTTATATTTTCCTGTTTCCGGCCTGCACCATCCATCCATCGCTTCTTCTGGACTTTAGCTCGTTAATCTTAGCCGCTTATCCTTGCCCGTTTTCTCTCTCCCTCTCTCTTTCTTTCTCTCTTTCTCTCTTGCTCGTTCTATCACGTTATCTTCCTTCTCATCGACTTTACTTTGTGTGACCCACTTTCGTACTTCCCGCGTTCCTTCCGCTTCTTTAATGCCTTCCTGTATAAGTATTTTCCTATTATTTATGAAACATCTGTTTTACAATTTGTGATTTTGTTTGCGTCAATAAATACCGAAACTTTTACCGGTTCAGCCTATATAACTTTGCGACAAATGTAAATTAATATTTGACGATTTGTATGATAATAAACTTTTGTGAATTTAATTAAAACCGATAAATTATTTATTCTGGTTCAGCAACGTTCGGATCTAATTTTCTTAGAACTCAATGTTGTCTATAGTTGAAACAAATTTATAAAACTGCACAATATTCCGATGAAAAGAAAGAAAGTTAATTATAAACATGACATGGAAAAACCGTTACGTACTCTTCAATTTCTTCGTAAACATCCCTTGTTTCCGCGTTGCACTCTCCGTATCGTATTATTTTATTCGTTCGCTTTGGGAGCAGCTTATCCCCAAGCGATAAGCCTCGCTCCGTCTCGCTCTCTCCGGTCGCCCTTATTTCTCGGTTGGGTTCCTGCCTACTTCTAGACGCGCGCTCGTTGCCGGCGCTATTTCGTGCAACGCTCACTGCCGCAAAAACCGAGTCACCCACCCGCCGCCGCGACTGCCTCTTATCCGCCTTGTCCCAACATCGCGGCCGTTTATCGTAACTTCACGCTCCGTGAATGTACGTCACGGCCGCTTCGGGCTCGTTTTGTCGACGACGAAGCCTGTCCCGAAACGTCGAGATCCACGCGAGACTTCGCCGCGCCGCTTCGGCCTTATCACAATTTTCAAGACTATACAGCATTTTAATCGTGTGCGATTAAGTTCGGAGATTAAAAGCGATCGATTGGCCATGTATCGCGTTAAGAAGAAAAATTGGACTGCCCTGAATAATCACCGTGCGCGATAAGGTATCTCTTTGTTACTTATTAATTACAAAAACGGTAAATAAATTATTTATCTCTAGAACGGCGTATAAAGTTTTATAATACCTTTGTGTCTATAATTGTGTCTATAATTGTCTATAATGTTTTATAATACCTTATCTTATGTCTGAATATATGTAATCTATAATAGTGATACAATATAATGATACTGAATATATTTTTCAAGAAATCTGAACAAATATCCATAAAAAAGCAACAAATAACGAGAAAGAGAAAGTAAAAAATAAAAGAAAAGCGGTATCCTTAAGCCCTCCCGTGTATCCCCCTAGGCAATCCAACGAACGCGGCCGACGAAACAGGTGCACGCTGAAAAATTCACCGACCGTTAAAGGTAGGGATGGAGAAAAGAGTAACCTGGGAGAAGGCTGAAGTGGCATCGGACACCACGAAAGAAAAGCAAAAGCGAAATGCGAACGATGGGCACGGGAAAAAGGGATTTCATGGTATTGGGGCACCTGCCGAAAAACGAATGAGGTGAGGATCGAGGGCGTTTGAAAAATATCCATCTTTCATTCGTCTGCATGGACGTGTCATTTTTGATATTACTTCTCCCCGACTATCGATCGTTTCCGACCGCTTGGCATTTCGCGTGAAATCGGGTTGCATAAATGTGCCCGATACAACAATACGTCCGTTTTTAGGCACGAATCAAGTCGACAGTATATAGTCGTGAGTCGTACATAAGTGCAAGCAAACCCATCGTTACCTTCATCATCGCGTGCGATCGCGAAGATGGATTATGTGAATTACACGTAGAAATTCAGCAAATACCCTATATCTCCAATAATTATCGAAAAGAGCCGTTGTTTATTCACTTCGTAAACTCTCTCTCTCTCTTTCTCTTTCTCTCTCTGTAGCTTTTTCCGACACAGAGATCGAACTTTCCATCGCGAAAAATATTCAACGGTATTTACGCTCGGACAAGCAAAAATCTGTTTTTTATAGCACTTCATTGCGGCGCGACTAACGCGCAGAAAATTTCCATGAGTATTCGCCGACAGCCATCGTCCGGCACGCAACAAAGGAATAAAATGCGGGGCTCGAATGATGGAGAATGCGATATAAACCAATTGCGTCCTCATCGCGAAAGTTTAACATGGAGCGCGGATAATGAAATTAACGCGCACGTACAGGCACATGGCTTCGGCTCGTTCGCTAATCATTTGGTAAAATCGTGCGAATGGAATAATAGCATTATACTCGAGCGAAGTTTGGCGTGAGAATTTGTATGCAACTTTTTATGCGCGAATTATCACATTGGAAATAATTTATTATGATCAATCGATGTAAACCGATATCACGATATTTTTTCGACTAATGCAAAAATTGATTCTTCTTAAAAGATGAAATCTGTTTGAACGCGACCTATCCACCTTGCTCCGAAAATAGTTAAACCGCTTTGACATTTAAATTGATTGAAACCGATGCTTAATTTAGCGATTCATCCGAGCCAAAGTCAATTAATTTATCGATCCAATGCAAAGATTATTCGCTTAATCTGTTTTAAAAGAATTGTTCGCGGTGTAGTTAAAAAATATATGACGTTAAATACGTGGAAAATCTCAGTGACGTGCGAAAAACAATTACTTTCTATTAGCTTTTTTGTGAAAAATTTCGCTCTACCTGTTTACTGCTCGCGCATTTTACGGAATGTCAAATATCCATAGGAATAACGCATTACTTGCAATTGACGTATAAATATCTCTACGTTCTGTCACAGCGTTGCATCATCAATGTGTTCCTTTCAATAATACGGACGAGAATATCAGAGTGCGTTTTACGTCATCGCGAAACGAGAAAAGATATCACCCCGACCTGATCTTCATACCCGATAACAAGAAGGTAAAACGTCACGGTCAAGGCAGTTCGCCAGCCTATCGCGTATGATAATTGGGCCGATTGCGTCTGACGTCCAGACCCTCCTTCAGTCGCCGAGGCGATCACGGGCAGGGCACCATGGCGAGGAGGTGATATATCATAAGATGATCGATATGTCCCGTGGGTAGAATACGCCTTGCGGTGAGAGACGTCAACGCAACCGATCGCAGTTCTCTGAATAGAGCAGGCGGTTTCCTCTATCTCTCTCCTTCCCTCTCTCTCCTATCCTTCTCTCTCTTTCTCTCTCTCGACATTCAGTCGAGATATGATGAATCGGCCTAATTTCGTGGACGGAAGGTCACGTAAGCTCGGTAAATCTTAGCCAGCGCTATCGTGCCACGGAGTAACGCCATCGGAACGCGGCGTCGGTGGTGTTATGGCGCCGTTTCGGAGGACCATTTCGAAGGGACGTTACGCCCGCTGCGTGGCAGGCAAATCCCAGGCAGAACCTGGATATGGCCCGTGCAGGAAGCGATTCCTAAATCATATCACCGCGTTCGCAACACATGCTAGAGATTCCCGAAACTATTTGCGGCGTGCTGAGAGCGTGCGTGCGAGCGCAACGTGCGGAACGCATACGTACGCACGCGTTCTCCTACGTTTCTCTCTGTCTCTCCCCCCACCCTCTCTCTCTCTCTCTCTCTCTCTCTCTTTCGGAATGCCATAGCACGGTTCGTTCCCTCCGTCGAGAGCCGCAGTCCCTCCCGCAAACGCTATCGTCCGCGCCGCGAATCCCTCCGGCGAAGCGGCGTATAACGTTGCCATCCTGCGCACCACTGGGACGCTGAACGAGCCTCTCCACCATCCATAATCACCCTCAACGTCCTGTCGATGAGATTAATGTCGCACCCGCACCATCGACGTCACTGTGCCTCACAGTTCGGCGCCCCCGGCATTTGTTAAACGCCGTAAAACGCCGTTAACGATCGAAACTTGAGCTTGGATGTAGAGCTTGGTGTGCTAAACGTTGCTACGATTTATTGAATATAGTTCCGTCCAATTCAATTCAATATCTTAACCGCGATTGCAGACGTCAGTAACGAGAGAAGCATATTGATAAAAAACAGAAATACAACGAAGCACGGAGATATTAAAAACTCAGCTTCACACAATATTTATTATCTGTTGAAAGTGCAAATCGGTATGTACGTCAGAAAATATTTTCCTTTCACCCTTCGTATTTTTCATACTCTTTTATTCTAGCAACATGCGAGTAAGCGCGTAACGATGTTCATACACGTTACATCGAAGTTCAAGTGTACATCGTGTAGTGTCCGTTCCGTTATGTATTTTTGTCCTGTACGATGACAGTATCGCAGGTAAAACGGAGAAAGTCGCGCGATATTACGGTTAAAAATAAACAGCTATAAATAATGGCTACTATAAATACAGATTAATCAATATCCCGCGAGAACGAAACTGTAACTCGACGTAAAACGTTTAAAGCGAGAATTTAATGACGACTAACTGACACCGTGCGCACTTAAGCCGCCATGACGAATATGTTCATCGATCGTAATCGCCAGATATAATCATCACCGCGTCGATGAGATTAATGTCATCAGAGAGCGCAGTGAAGTTAGCGCATAAAGCGTATGAGAGACTACATACATGTCACTAATCTATGCAACATTTAACGAGATTGTACACTTTTAAAAGAACGCTTAGTAATAGAATATTTTAAAAAGGCAGAAGGGTTAAAAATAAAAATTTAGAAGAAGGCATATATTCCGAAGTAATATCATATTCCTTTAGGAGAAAACTATGGAAAGGATAGTAAAGTCTTAATTAATTTTTCTCCACGTCAGTGCGCAATCAAAATTGATATTATATTTTATCAATGAATCTTGGATAATTCAAGATTCATCTCACTATTAAGTTCAAATTATTCGGAATATCAGCAATTTCGAAAATTGTCCGTCTAATTGAAATTATTGGAATTTCGGGTTACGTTTCGAGAGAATTGATAAGCGAGCCGTAGCTGCCCAGCTGAGCGTCCGTACGGGCAAGTATAATATTGCCTCGATAGTTACTATAACAAAGCTCGTATTAGTAATATGAAGGTATAGTTGAATAAGGGAAGGTATATAAAACGAAATATGAGAAGGATAGCGTCGGAATTATCACATAAATTTCCAATAATGACAAAATTGTCTACAAGTTTCAGTAATATCTATCACAAGTAAATTCGATCTAGAAAGAGAAGAAACTGGACCTTAAATTGCACATTTTTATTTATTCTGCTGAGTATCGGACAGTAATCGAAGAAGTACCGAACGTGTGGGTCTCACAATCGATATCAATGTCGTCGATGATATGAGAGGAAATACTGCCTACACGCGCGAATCCTACACAGCGAAATAAAACGAACATGAATGACATCTATCTATTCGTTTCTTCTCGAGTAATTCTGGTGTACGACGATTATTCGAAATTAATCGTGTACTTTTGCGCCATTGATCAAAAATATCTCGTTGCATTATTTCATATATTCTAATATATACCGAGCATCCGACGAACTATAAATCTGCTTTTGTTACGATTAGATTTCGGAACGACAAATTTGTAAAATATATTATCTTTAAACTACATGATCATTCTGTGTAAAGTAGATTATATAATTTGATGTATCAAAGCGTTCGGTAATCCTATCAAATACAACGCATTCGAAACATAATAACGGCATCAGCCAGTCAAGCCGTAATTTCCTGGGGCAAAATTTCACGCCTGAAGGCAATTAATGATGGGCATTGCTCCTGATAAATATAATAATTACGAACGCAAGTATAAACGAGGAAAACGTGATCTTAATATATTTTTATGCAGGTACATGGACTACAATTTATTATAGCAGTTGTTATTTCCATTCCTAATGCTTAAAAGACGCCCTAATTCTTTAAACATGCTTTAATGTTTTTTACAATGTTTTTTTGATATAGTTTAATACTATTATTTTATAAATAAAAAATCGAGGATATATATTGGCAACTAGTCTAATAATCTAATAACTAAAAAACTGGATTAATTCGAATTGCGATGAAATTTCTGGCAGATTCCTCTTATACCGTACTTCAAGTTTGATTTCAGGTCACTAAAAACATTGTCATGTCACGGAATGATATAGAAATATGACGTTCTCCTTCATTTGAAGTGAAGGAGGTTAGACAAGTACTGAAATAGCTGTATCTGTGGAAAACCGCCGGAGGGATCAGAGAAGTAAAGTTCCGTAACTTATTGCCGGAGGATTCTCGGTACACCTGGTACTTTGTTCGCCCGTGCGCGCGGCAAGAGACGAGTGTACTGTGCGTACTTTCGTGGATCAAACTCGTACCTCACCTCCGTAATCTTTGCTAATACCTTGAATATTCGTAAGCTACCACTCAAGGCAAACGGGAAGCATAATTAGGTGCGGAAACGTAAATGCTCCACTGACGATCAGTTATTTGTACCGTATACGTATACACACGTGCTTTAATCTTCTGCCATAACGAGCTATACTCATCTCAGTGCGAAACAGTATTAGCGGGGAGTTAAAGTTGCAAAAGTTAAATTGAGGGATTTAAAGAATAAGAGTGGTAGGAATAATGTCTTTTAAAGGCGAGCTAAATACAATTAAGCATGAGTAAAATTGCTTTCTTTACGAAGAATGGCCATTCTAGATATTATTCCATTAAAAAACAATAATACAATGCATTTTGCATTATCATTTTAATTCTTAATCTTAATTCTTTTCAATTATTGATGTGTTATTCTGACAATTTATTTGATTTATGTATAATTCTATCAATAATATCAAAGTATATTATCGAGATTTCATATATGGATGCAAAAGCAGAATTCGCTATTTCAGCTACAGAAACGCAATCTGAAATTTCGATGGTAATAATGCATAAATATTAAACGAAGATAGCTTAAGCTTTATGCAGATTTATCATAGCCGGATCCAAATAAAACAGCTAAAGATAGATATGTGCTAGTTCAAGAATCTTGTCTCTCCATGTATTAGTAGATCTCTGTATCTCTCGCTTGTATAGCATTTGCATGCAAAGGAATTTCATAGAATCAACATATCTTTATAGACACATACACTGTATAAGTTGTCTCAGAAAGATGGTACGGTTACAGTAAATCAGTATCTTCTATGGGACGGAGAAAAAATAAAACCCTAGGTCTAAAGTGCATAAGAGCAGATAACGAAATCCGCTGTCGAGAGATAACAACTAAAAGGTTCTGTGGTTCGGGGTTACACGATAACGGCAATGTGGCGTAAGCACCGGCTCATTGGAATATCAAATGCCATGTTCCTCGTTGGATCAAGACAGCCGCATAAATTATTTCGAATTCACATACACGATCGTCTTTGTCATTCATGTGCAACGTGTCTAAGAAGGGATTGCTTTAAATAGGTACTCGATTGACGCTCGCGATCACAAACACAATAATACGCTCGAAGTTAAGTCTTCGGAGCGTTCTACTGGAGGGAAGTTACGACTTAAATTTTTGATACAATCGCTTTTGACGTTCACGAGAAAAGTCTCGCCAAGCTAAAAGCTTAGATTATCGTCGTTCTCGATCGATCGTCGCCTGGCTTCAAACGTAATCGGATTGCACGTTGAACGCGCGAACGGACCTCATTCACGAGTTAGAAAGTAACCGTGCACGTTTTGTATGGCTGTACAGAGAAATCCGGCTTTTAATCGCGGTCCTCATGCATTATGAACCCGAGAGTTCATTGTACCGTCGTTAAAAATACTATACTCGCGCAACGACCTGAATCGACAGTCACGCCTCGACAAAATCGATCGTTACAACGTTCGCTAACCATTGATGTACCGAACGTATTTTTATATCTATTTTTATACCTAGTCTATAAACGTACCTTAAGAACGATGATTGTGCCTTATAGTGTTCGCATCGATAATGACTATTTTCGCTCGAAAAACGATCGCGGCGAAATGCCACACGTGGCGCCTCAATTGAAAGCTACGTATTCATTTACAAATATTGCGCGAATCAAATGTATGAACAGCAGTTAAACCAATGTAAACTCGCATTATATATTAAACATCATATTTTATATTCGTTAATGGATTCGTTTCAGTTTAATTACTTGTGTAAAAACTGCAATTTAAAAATACTTCCAAAGTACATTTAATATGCAGCCTTGATTTCGTTTGAACAAGAGTTTTTTTTTTGTTTGTCTCTTTATAAATAATATTTAATATCAATATATTATACTAGATAATATTTATCGCTAAATGTGCGCTGAGAATAGCATAGAGTTCGTCGATCGGGGCATCATCGCGTGTTCGTCGAAGTGACGTCATCTCGGTATGCAATTATTGCCACGTCCCGGGTGCGAGAAGAAAAATGCTTTCACGGGGGGCGTTGAGAAGGGTGCGGAAAAAGGAATATCTCTCGCACTCACCTGAATGGGCGAGCTGCTTGAGGAATGCTTCGTAGCGCGCGGCGGGACAGCGGGGGATGGTGGTTCACCGCATTTTTCCACGCTGTATACGTCGTCGTTGAGTGTTCACGTGTGCCACCACTACCACCACCGACAGAACCCACTACTACTATTATTGCTATCAACCAGCACCAGCACCACAATAGCAGACGCGGAAATGACTGCCTTTTATCTCACTCCGTCTCACGCTGACGCTCTCTGTCTCAACGATACTTTGGGCCGCCTTTGGCCGGCCGGCCGGGAAACGTTCACTCGCGAAATCTCGTCGCCGCAGGACGATTATAGACATTCAATGTAATAGTCGCGAATTACAGTCTCGTCTGAGCATTTAGGCTCTCATCGCGTCGACTGTTCGACCAGACGCACGAATCTACTTGGGCGTTGCGCCTGACTCGTCATTGACTCGTTCTACTCAACGCGACTCTGTGACGGCAACGGAGTAACAGGCAGAGAGAAAGAGAGAGGTGACGAAGAGAAGCGAGCTTCGCCGGGACGAACGATGCTATACGATACAATAAACCCACGTTGCTGGACGGTGCTGAAACGCGTTCTACCCCTGCTGAGGCCGGGGGTTAAACTGAATCCAAAAGCCACGGTCGTACACTCGTGGGTGCTCGGGCGCATGCTCCGTATTTTGTCGCTTAGCCTGTGTGCGTGCGGCACGTCGCTTCATATATATATCACACGATGTGCCTATACAGGGTGGTCAAGAAAATCCTTCCCCGTTAAGAGAAAAACCGTCCCTTCACGGTAGCTGCAGCACTTCTTCGCTTCGCGGAAGGGCCGGCTCTCGGACGCAATCCCCCGCACGTTCACCGGCGTTCGCTTTCTACCCCTAAATTCGATTGCCAACCCCGGCGTGGCCGTAAAGATACGGGAAAGCGGTGCCGGCAACTCGTTGCAAACTCCTTTTTCTCGGCGCGGCGCGGTAAAATGGCAAGCGGCTCGTTTTTGCACGAGTCACTTGATTTCTTTTCTCTCTCTCTCTCTCTCTCTCTTTTCTTCTTCTTCTTCTTCCCCTCCCTTCTATCTTATCCTCGAAACGAGGCACGAAATAACGACCTAGCAGTAGTGTGGACTCACAGCGAAGGAAAACTCACGTTTCGCTGAAACAAGCACCGGCCTGCGTCGCGTCCCACCGACGATGCATTTTGTCGCGACTACGGTCGCCTCGTATTTTTGATAAAAACCCCACACCCCGCTCGCGATAAAACAACGACGACGATTTTAATTTAAAATACTGCATCAACTGACACGGTCAACAAATACGGCCGAGGAATTTCATCGTGCTTCTATGATTTTGCCGAAAAGATTGTCGCCGAGTTACGAGCCATCGTCGACGCTCGAGTATGTCGTCGAACCGAGTATACCGTTTTAATAACGAGCATACTTCGAGTTTACCGGATAAAGGAGCACGCGCGTGCGGCCCGTATTCTGCTTCTCGGCTCTCTCCTTCTCTTTCTCTCGTTCTCTCTAAGCTGTACACAGTGAATAAAACGAGAGAAAAAAGTTGCGCTACGGTCGACTTTACGCCGTTTTATGGATGAATTCGGAGTCAACGCGCGAAATCGTTCGACGGTCCAGATTAGATTATGCAATTCCGTCTTTACGCGGAAAGCGACGTCGGCGTTACATTCTCTGCATCTCGAACATCTGGCCTTACGAAAATTTTCCATAAAAGCACGACGAATCTTCGCACCCCAAGAAAAACGATGTAAAATTAATGAATGGAATTTTCGTAGAACGGTATAATCTACGCTTTTTAGCTTTTTCTCAGCATACATTAATTTCGATTAGGAAGACGAATTTGCGAATCGTGTACGTAAAATACATAGGATAAAATGTATATCTTGAGATATTATTATATTATAAACCTTACTTTGCTATATTTCGTAAGGGTTTTTACCCCATTTTATATCAAATTTCACTCTATGTAATGCAATAAAGATAAGTTAAGGAGAATAAATTAAAATGGAAATAGCTTCTAAATTTCTCATATAAGTTGTAATGAACACGCTGCAAAAGGCTCCTCAACGTATAATATAATAAAAATGTCTTTCTATACGACGTAAATCTGCACAAGATGTTATGCTTGAAAAATTTTATCGTTATCGTATTATAATCGTTTATAAAACTGATAATAAAATCGATTATAATATTATGTGTCTGGTTATAAAATGCTATATAATATTCTGCAATGTTATATATGAAAATTTTAAAATAATATAATCCACACTTATCAACACCCATAACGATGTATCTTAATTATATAAATTAGCATTAGATTCTTATTTTTAAAACAGACAATTTATATCAATCATAGTATAATTAGATTTGAGAGATAATAACATCGATATATTCTAACGGCAGCAGTAAACAGTAAACAGGATAAATCAGTATTGCAAATATGAAAATTTCATTGCAGGAAAATGACATATCTCTACGGCGAAACGAGGGGGGGGGGACAATGCTGTAAGAGAAAAGCTGTTCGTTGCGGGCTGTCGATCACGGATTAAACTTCGGTGTCGCGACGCGTGTCGCGGAGTTTTTGGCACGCTTTCTCGCGGCAAAACGAACTTTCTTTGTCCTCGATCGTGAATGATGCGGGGGAAAGTTTTTGGAGCGCCGGATGGACGGATGAACTCGACACCCGTCTGGGGAAAGGAATCCCAGAAGCCGCAAAGGAACTCGATCATTTCGTATATATATCTATATAATACGTACGAAGCTTGTATTCAGTCGCCGCAGACGTCTTGCCGGCGTGGGTTAGCAAACCCATTTCCTTCGAGCTCACCGAAAGCCTCGAAGGAACGAAGCTTTGAATCCCC
The DNA here is from genome assembly GCA_003063835.1 of Aphaenogaster floridana. Classification (NCBI taxonomy): domain Eukaryota; kingdom Metazoa; phylum Arthropoda; class Insecta; order Hymenoptera; family Formicidae; genus Aphaenogaster; species Aphaenogaster floridana. The sequence continues at coordinate 419,246 of NJRP01000056.1, forward strand.
CTTCGTGAATATGGGCTTCAGCGGAAAAGAAGATGACGCCGCCGCCGTCTTTGCGACTTTGATTAAAGATTTAACTCGAGGATATAACGGCGGTTTCACGAAAGAGGATCTTTCAATCGCATTTATCTCGCATAAAAAGCGAGCGCAGCAATTACCTAATGTCCGCGAGGACCGCGCGATTAAATTTCTACACGCCTTGAGATTATCATCCTCGTATTTGAGGAAACAGAATTAAGCTGCAGCGCAGAAAAACGACGCTAGTATAAAAATTGAGAGAAAACAGCTAATATTAAATTAAAACGCCGACGGTGAGCGAACTCATTAACATGCCGGAAAATTTTATTCGTTTTTCTATCAAAGTAGAAGAGAAAAGCTCTCTTTCTCAAGAGAATATTGCACAAAGTTGAATGTCCATCGAACGCCTTTATTATACATTTTATACGCCAGGAGAGACTGAAAATAGCACGCTGAGAAAAACACGGCAAAAACATAGTTTGTATCTCGTGCTAAAAGCAGTTAATCGCCTACTCCGCCTTCGCTAACGACTGCTTAATTCTTTCAAGTTCTCTGTTGAAAGTAACCATGCATCTTGCAGCATTTTATCTGGAGACCGCAATTAGCCGTATCTACAAGATGTACAATTGTGTCTGCACTATTACGTATTCGCAATACAGCGCTATATGTACAGCATACAACGTATGAAATAAGTGGCAGAACGCATTTTCCGAGATCCGTGAGATTTCTGTGGTGGAAGGAAACTCGACCTGCGAGATCACGAGAAAGCTCGATCACTTTGCCGGCAGCTTTTCATCTGGGCCTAGCAAATCCATTCCCGTCGACTCCATAATCGCAACCCGTAGCTCCGAAGGGATTCCTAGCATCTCGCTGAAGATACGCGGATGTGCGAGGGTTAAAGACAAGATCAACAAACGGCGGGTGAGAAGCTCCGCCGAGAAAGGAAACGACTTCCTATTTTCTGGCGGTTAGGTCGCCCTCCTGCTTGACGTATCTGAGAACACAGGCCGGAGAGTGACGTATACGCCCATCAACGAGCCAAGGAGCTTTTCACGATTCTCAAACAGGACAAAGTCGTTATGGTCCGGAATCGGCGCAATCAACTTGACGACGGTTTGGCATTACGATCGTGCTGTCCGATTAAATTGAAGCCTTTGCAACATTAGCTGTTTTAATATAATTAACTGTTTCTCAGAAGAAGATAGATCACAATTGTGCTGCGCTAGATTTTATCGCGACTCTAATGCATGAATGAATAATGAAATATTGCCATTAAACAATTCGATTTCAATTGAAATAAATATTCTCTGCTTTCTCTAATAGTGGAAAATTTTTGTTGCAAGTTCGATATCATCAAAGGAAAACAATTATTATTCCAACGCATTGTATTTAGTAATAATGCTGCGGGACTGCTTTTCTCTTTGCCTCTTTCGCCGTATTAGCAAAGCCGTCACTTACAGCACTCGTTTAACGGCCATTACGAATAAAAAGATCAATTTGCGTGCCAATTCGTGTTCTACTGCATCGTCGCTGTTACAACGATCGATTAAGGAAACGCGAATATCGACGATGGTGCGACACATCGTCCACTTTTTTCTCACGGTCGTTTTCTATCCGCGACGAATTTACGACCGTCAGCGCGCTATACGTCTCTCCCTCGAGACTTTTCCGTTTTCACTATCTCCTTCTCGCACAACCGTTCGCATTTCCTGCACCGTCCATCTCGCCCTCTCTTCCCTTCTCGTCTCTCATAAACGAGTGTTCGTAACAAGTAGCTCGCAGCTACGAACGATAAGTTGCAAACTGAGCAACTTCTTCATCGCCGTTTTTCCAAGGAGACCTTGAACGGAACGCGACGCGAAGTAAATACTGTGAATCTCAAATTCGCGATATCTCATTGAGAAAATCGATTGATTACTGTGCAACAGAAAGTAACGAGGTCGACTAAAATTTAATGAAAAAAATTGTGTAAGTCAATTTGCGCGTAATTGATTTCAAACGTAATATAAAGTAAAATTGGAATCGTAAATAGACAGGAAAAAGTACTAATTTTCTTCGAAAACATGATTATAACATACAATTCAATCTGCGTAATTGTCAGGAGCTTATTGTGCGACAGTATTAATAATAAAGTAGTGTTTAATTTGTATTTTATATTAGACGACTGGGCGGAAAATACAAAAAGACTTGCTTGTTTCGTGAATATTTATGACGGTACGACATTTATAATTAATACGATCCATTATCGTTGTCGAGCTCGAATCCCATTGCACCGAATTGTCACACGGTCGACCTAATTAAGCAATGCCATTTACGAGTAGAACAACTCTCCGAACGAATTTCAGCGAGGAAATCCGTTGCTTTCCTCCAGCGCAGTTGCTTCTCATGCAGTACGATTACGACAGAGTAAGAGAAAGGGAAAGAGAAATATATATATATTTAGAGAGAGAGAGAGAGGGGGGGAGAGAGAGAGGGAGGGAGAGGGAGAGAGAGAAGGAGAGAGAGAGAGGGGAGGGAGGGAGGAAGGGAGGGAGGGAGGGAGAGGGAGAGAAAAATATTAAGTTAAATTAATTGATCTATTTATTATAATTATTTATAAAATTAAAAATCCTAGCAAATATTGGCATAGAAAAATACTGGATATTAAATTGAAATTTATAAAATATTTTCTGTGAGCGCAAAATAGAAGAAATTAATGTAACAATTTTCCGAATTCTCCTTTGTTCTCTTTTGAAATAATTCCCTTATGGCTTCTATATTATTTCTAATATCTAGAATAGTAAAGAATACTTTTTATTATAATCGCATCTGCTAATATTGCGAACACCGCACAATACTGGAATTGTACTGTGTTATGAATTTTTGCCAGCATTTTATTTTTCATCTGTAATATCTTTAAGCATCCCTCTTCTCTCTATTTCTCTCTCTCTCTCTCTCTCTCTCTCCTTTTCGTCCCTGTCTTTCGATCTGCTAAAGGTATTCTCAGGTTAATCCGCTATGCGGATATACGCGCCATCTTGGAATTCCAAAAGCCTCGCACAAGTTTCGCGAGTTTCGCCAATAAGTTTGTGTATCGCGGTATTGCAGCTGGTCTGGTTCCCCTGGTTTCCCTACGGCAGTCGTGATCGTGCAGCTTCTGTCCCTTGTTGCAAAGGCCTCGGTGCTCGCTCTCGCACCTCGCTGTCGACAGAGTGAGAGAGTGAGAGAGAGAGAGAGGGGGGGGGAGGGAGAGAGAGAGAGAGAGAGAGCAGGGAGGCGATATGACGGATCGAAGGTAAAGGACAGAGTGTCGAGGGGCGGAAGGAGGAACAGAAGTTACGTGTAACGGTGTTGAAAACGTGAAAATATGCGCTGAAGTACACTCGAAAAAAAAAGTGGTCGACAGTCACCGCCGGCCGGATGACGCGATAAAAGCTCGCAAAGCTCCCCTTCTCTCTCCTCTCCTCTCTCTTCCTCACTAGCCACCCTTTCAGCAGGCTTCGCACCCTCGACAACGCCGCTCTCTTCCTTGGAGCTGAAAACGCTTCAAAACGACCGGCGCGTTGAAAATCTTGCGTCTTTTGTTTAGTAACCCTGATTCGGCTTTTGTTCCACATAAGTCGCGTGTAACGCATGCTAATTTAGTATCCCAGCAACGAGATTTGGTTCGTGATATACAATATGTACGCCTGTATCCTGTAGTATGTCAATCATTGAACGAACACCAATAATTGTGAGAAAAATAAATTAAAAAATGCTAGTTAAACGATAACAATTTCACCAGTTTTAACAGACCTTTTATGTCTATGACTACGTCTATGCCCGTGTCTACGCCTGTGTCTATTTCCACCCACGACGACCGCGCCAAATTTCGTTACGGCGCGCCTGAATGCAGCGAAGCTGGACTATGCGCAAAGGGTTAACGAAGTAACCATGATGCCGAGCTTCTCACCTTCGCCCGCTCCACCATTCTGCGGTCATCAACCCGCGTTCTAAGTAACGAGAAGGACGATTTGCCGTCGACCTCGTCTTTTTATGGTCTTGCTTTCACAGAGGATCTCTGCTCTTTTCATTCACGACAGACGGGTCCGGATTTAATAAAGTATTCCTTGTCGCAGCTTTTATTTCTCGGCGTTGCGGTTGCGATGTCACCTCCGTCGGTGTGCTGTGTCCTTCGTAATTCTGACCAGGTTGATCGTGGCGAGAATACGGAAATTTTTATCCTTCTCGGGACCGACAAGCCGCCCGAAGCAAACACGAAGAAAAACGTCCGGGAAACTCGGACGGGCGGAAGGGCGGCGCATGAACGGAAGAGAGAAACGCACGCGGGGAAAACTCGTTTAATGACGGCACAGTCTCGCGGAGCTGATACGTAGCGGACGACACGGAATACATCCGGAACGAGATGCAAATTACGGACTTACGAAGTATTGTTACGGACGTGCGACGGCTTACGTTGCAAATAATAAACGGCCGCGATGCCCGTGTTCGAGACGTCGCCGTCGGCTCGAGACGGGAATAAATATCCTCTGTTGCTGCTGTTACGTTTTACTTTGCAGAAATTGAGAAACGCAAGTGTAGCGGAATATGGTACAAGAATTGCATTTACCGCTCGCTTGTTTATCACTTTGTGCGCGCGTTCGTTACGTCGCATCCCGGCCGTATTTTTCGAATCGCCGTGATTTTCATGTCTACTGTGTAAGCGGGAGTTTTTGGGTAAGAGAGTGAGTCAAGCAAGAAAGAATTAGTACCCGCAAGAAACTTGGTAAAAGTGTAACTTTTCATTTCGAGGGACTTTTAGAACCAACGATAAAAAACCTCGACATACAACATGTATACCAAGTTTCTCACTAATATTAATTTATCTTTCTAATCCCAAAGTTTCAGCGACGAGGGAAACGATTCGTTTTATGCGTATTATACGAAATAAAGTCCAAAACGGTTGTAACTGACAAAATGTGCCGCGAATGATGCTTCGACGACGTCTCGATATCGCGCGAGAATGAAAGGAATTTATTGGAGTTCGAAGTTGCGAACGTTCTTGCGTCGATATCGTATCAACGGATTTACTAAAGATTCCCAAGAGTTCTTCCGCGCCGGTGTGCATCCGTTGCGGAAATGCACCTGCTCGAGATACACGAGAAGACTTACGTGTGCCGTACCTGCGTACGAACGCAAATGTTACGTATTTGACGTATTTAGGGCGTACCAAAATTCGGCAAAACTCCCGTTCTTTTTCCATATCTCTCCCTCTTTTACACGAACTCGTTTATAAAAGGCTTTGTAGAGCCCGCGCGGATCGTTCCTACCAATATCTTTTCCACGATTCTTTCTCTGCCGCGAGTCTTTCTTTCCGATAAAATATTCTCTCCGAATCGCCTACGTTTCCTGCCTCGCGCTCGCGTCTTGCAGAAAAATTTTCAAGGCACTCCGTAATCACGCGACCTCGCGAACTCCCGCCATTCGTTCCTCGCCAGGAGAAGCTATAATGGACGCCTCGCTCCTCGCGGTAATTTATTCGCGTACGCGACACTTTGGATACATTTAAATTCAGATAACCCGACCAAATAACGACGTACGACGGAGTACGTTCCGTTTCTCACGACCGTTGCTTCGCGGCCATGCGCGAATCCATTTTCCCGGGGAACTTTCCTAAGACTATCCGGCCGTTCTCGCCGTTCCTCCTCTTTCGTACTTCGTAAAAAGTAAGAGCATTCGTAAGCGTTGGGGGTGTCCGACACCCCCCGCTTCGAGGACGCGCGCCTCCGCATCCGCGGCTGATCTCACGGGGCGGGTTTCAATTTCGCGCGTGAACCCATGAAAATCTCGATCGCACTTACTTCCGGACAGTTAATGGTGCGCTGGATGCTGCGGGGGGCAGGGAGGGAGAGAAAAAAGGAAACCCTCGGAGATCCCCCCGGCTGAATGAAATAGCGAAGCGAATGGGAAAAGAAAGAGATGGAAGCAGACGCGACGGCGCGCACGACGGGACTCTCGCCTTGTCCTCGTCGTCGTCGTGCACACGGCATACTTGCGCGCGTCCCGTCTTGCAACTTCGCGTCCTACCTAGCTACCTATCTACTTACCCCGCCGATTCCCAACCCCCGGTCCCTATGGCAACGCACTTAAGCTCACTTTAGTATTTCAGTCTCGGGCACGACGTTTGCATCCGTCGTAGCTCTACTGGTCGTATAAGTATTGCTCCGCGTGTGAGTTCCATTGGACGGACAAAACCGTTTATGCGTCTTGCGTGACTCTCTCTCTCTCTCTCTCTTTCTCTCCCTCCTCTCACTCATTCACCCATTCTCTCTCTCTCTCTCTCTCTCTCTCTCTCTCTCTCTCTCTCTCTCTCTCTCTCTTTCGTTTCATCTCTTTGTCCTCCCAAATTCGTCTTTGCACATATATATCTTCTATTCTCTACATTCGCATTTCCGCTTATCTCGTATTTAACTTGGCTTCCGAATAGATTTAACGCGCGAATTTTGCTAGATATCGCAATACGAAAGTGTATACTCTTCGCGACCGGCTACATTTCTATACATTTTGTCATATACCGCTCTAGCTGTCGCGTGGGGCTCGCTAGTGCTCGCTTGCAAATGCTGACTGAACGTATTGTACTCTCGCGCTTGCGGGAGCATCTGTCGCGGATGTGCCCTCGCGATTCCCTTAACCGGCTTCGGATTAGTCCCGAGGCGTCTCGTATTTCAATCCGCGTCTGTCCTCGCGGCTTTTAGTGCCGTCTGAGCTTTTATTGTATCGTTGCACGTAAAACGGCCGATTTGGAAAGCTTGCAGAATGTTTTCATAAAGCTAACTTTCTCTTGGTATAATCGATTATTACATATCATAAAAATTGCCCTCTATATTCTTATATGCTTTTATTTAGAGATATTCTTTTATATCATTTTTGATATTTTTATTAAAATACATAAATCATCTTTCTCATACTCTCTTAAACAAATTAATAAAAAATAGATAGGAACACGAAGAAATCACCTCCCCCATTTAACAAGCATTTTAATAAAAATTCTTTTCAGAAATTCCTGAAAATGACAAAATAAGTTAATAAAACTATTTAATTAATAAATTGCATAGATGATAAACTGTTTTAATAAGTTATTAATCATTTTTTTCAAAATATTAAAGATATACAGCAAAAATCAATACCATTATAAAAAACTACAAATAAAGTAACGTAAATTTGAAAAAAATTTTAAGCAATAATTAAAAGTAAAGTTTTTTTTGTCTTTCTGAGAGTTCAGTCTTTCTTACTTGGTCAAGTATATTTACCAATTTAATTATTATAAATAAAGAAATATGTAATTATTATACAGGATGATTCAGGACCTCTGCAACAAATTCTGAGGGACGATAGGTCTCGCAGAAAGAATTATTTTTTGTCAAGTAACCCATGTTCTCTGACGTTTATGGGCTACGCGACCGCAAAGGTCTTAGGTGACATTTATTACAATTATGAAAGAAATTCATCTACGTAGGTATATTGGTTCTGTTGATGTTCATGTTCTTCGAATCTCTTTATGTTTATGTTTACATTGTTACATTAACCAAGCCATGATGTCATGAATGCAATCAGGTTCAGGATAGACTCTTTGAACACCTTCTGTAAATTATATGCAAGTGTACTTGAAATAATAAATAAATAATTCAGTTCATAATTGTAATAAATGCCACCACATCGTAAACATAAACATCAACAGAACCAATATATCTACGTAGATGACTTCCTTTCATAATTGTAATAAATGTCACCTAAGACCTTCGCAGTCGCGTAGCACCTAAACGACGCGTCAGAGAACATGGATTACTTGACAAAAAATGATTTTTTCTGTTAGACCTATCGTCCCTCAGAGTTTGTTGCAGAGGTCCTGAATCACCCTGTATATAATAAATAATATCAGGCTATCACTTTATTTCGTTTAATAAACTGTAAACAAGTCATAGCCAATCTTAATTGATACAGATTCGAATTAATCTGTTTCCGTCTAACGTCTGTTGCTTTCGTACGATAATAGGTGTCTGTACACAGGGAACAATCCGTGCACTGTATCACTCCGAGAGCCGTTGATCGTGTTTGCTTTAGACCTTAGCTTCCATGACTACAGCTATTGAAGCGTTTGTGACGCACTATCGATAACAGCTATCGACGAGAATAGCTGATCCGACATTCTCTCTTTTCTCTTGTTAGGACAAATATACGTTTAAATAAAAATTTTGCGCTTATTAATTCGCTCTCGAGATAGTTAAAAAATTGGATACGTCGACGAGAATCGCCGACGAACTCTTTTTACGTCGCGCCTGCTATATACACCCACTCTTGCAGCAGTCACACGATAAGATCTTCAACGTAGTTTGCGAGTTCAGCGCCATTGAGATGAAAGTTTTACGATCGAATTCCTAACCGTGACAGCCGCTATTAAATATCGATCGCCGGAACACGTGACTGGCAAGACATTTTCTCGCACTTAAATTCACAGATAGGAAAATCGATTATACGATAGATGACTCGACGATTTATTGACGCGAATTTGGATATGGATAAAAAACTCTGTAGAACAGAATAGACTGAAATGTATTATGTGTCGTAAAAACTGATCGATAATGTATAATCCGGATGTTTGTGACCGAATCTCACATTTAGCAATCCTACTTCATAACTGCTAATAGCAGCAGTTAGCTTTCAATAGTTTTTCAATGTTGCAAGGATAAAAGTTCATTCGCGATAAAAAGTTTCCCCATTTGGAGAAATGTTTCGTTGACTTGTTTCGTTGAGCATTTTTATAGTATATCAGTTATCTGATATTCTCTAAAGTTCTTTAGATTCTTGTGAAACAATTTTTATCGAAAGTATAACATGAATACCAAGAATTAATTATATCTCTTATGTTGACTGCGTATAAAGCTTCTTCAGAATACTAGGTATGTTATTACGTTGGAGAAACATTCGTTGCGTAGCATTCTTATGTAAACTGCTACACGATAGAGTCTTCTAAAGTGCTTCAATTAATTCCGTCCGATATAACCCCGGTTTAACTCTCGCCCGCTTTACTTTTTTATTCGAACTCGGCGCGCACCCGCTTGTAGAACACGTTCAAGTTTTAATTCTATTTCTTCAACGCGGACATCTTTACTACGAGCCATTACGACTTTTAGATTTACTAACCGTTTTAAATATAAAACGGCGCTACGTCGCGCACGGCATTACTTCAGATTATGGAGCAATCTAAGTGATGGCGTAAAAATGGAAGACACGAAACGTCACGTTACTCCGTTGTTTTCCATATATTATACATCTAGCTCCGCACATGGCCATCTAACTTTTCTCTCGTATTATAACATTAAATGCAATCTCTGTATCGCGGATCAACAGTTTAGTCGTTCTAGTGTTAAATGTGCATACGATGAGAATGCATGAGACATTATGCGCGACTTGCAATTGTACACTTTTTCGGCGACCTGTTTTGGTGCATTGGGTTTCCACAGGACTGCCTAGGAGAGATTAATAGCCGGAATAAGGGGTCGGCGGAAAGTGGAAGCGACCGGTATAGTTCGCAAACATCGTATAATAGCACGGAGGAGAGGAGAGAGAGAGAGATGGGCGAATCCCGGAGAGAGTACCTGAATTATATGGGTTTAGCAGGACGCGCGGCGAACGTTTTTGGACCGTTTACGGGATGACGCTATTTATCAAAATCCATGATACTCGACGGTCCGTGTACTCCTCCATTTCCTCTGCCGGCCAGCGCAAGAAAAATCAATGCGAGTTAACAAGGTGGCGAAACGTACTGATAAGAGCGATATTTACTGTAAACGTAAATACACATTGTGCCGCGCGAAATAAAAAGAGCATAAAGTCCACCTTAATGAGCCGCCATGGAGTTTATTACCACGCGCTTAACGGCGAGTTAAGACAGCTTTAAGAAGAATGGGGTGGATCGATGCCACGGAGCCCGTGCAATGAGAACTACATCGCTGCGTTTCGGATAAGAACGCATTTAGATAAATATACGGAAAACGTTCGTTATATTCGAATAAAACATTCGTTCTAAGAAGCGAGCATAAAAATGGGATTTATCAATCTGTTCGTCGATTTTGTTTTTGTTAAAATAAGTGCAGCCTATAATAAATCAGGCGACGTTTCGATGTGTATTTTGATGTATTCCGATATTAATAATATCGATAATAATAACGCGTTGCAAACAAGTCTCACATTCAGACTAATATCAATGGCAGAGCAAGTGTGATATTTTTCAATCATGAAATGCACAATCTTATAATAGCAAATTATAAAATCATCAAGAAATAGCTAATCGTTGCCAATTCTAACGTCGAAAATTATTGCGATGCTAGAATTATCGAAAAATTAAGAAAAAAAAAAATGATTTACAATGCGACAAATATGAACTTTTTTTAAAGGGATGGGGAATTTCCCCCCAAAAATAGAAAGTTCTTGTGCCCCAGAACACATTCCTAACGGGATTTCGCTAAATTAGCGCATTTAAGCTTCTTTCATTAGGTACTGACCGTGAGATATTAAATGTTAAATAAGGTATAGAAGGAAGAAATTAGATGCTATGCTGGGAGACATTTGTTAGTAGCTGAGGAACATGAACGACAAGGACAGCGATACAAACAGCGATAGCAACAACGATGCAAACGTCGATATACAGCGACGGAAGCAGTGGCAGCTAGTGTTAGTGGCAGCGACAGCAGTAATGGCAACAACGACGGCGGACCAAAGAAAAAAATAAAAAATTCTTAACCATGCATTTGGCAACGAAAAGGAAATACCAAAAATGGCTTCTTTGCCCTAAACCCTAAAGAAACCCCGGGTATGAAATTTCGGAGCCTATTTTAATCATTTTTCGATTATCTAAATTCTGCCTCTTGTACCTAATGAAAAAAGCCTAAATACGCTAACCTTGCAAAATCCCGTTAGGAACGTGTTCTGGAGCACAAGAATTTTCTTTTTTTTTTTGGGAATTCCCTATCCCTTTTCGGTCTGTCGCACAGTGTTATCAAGAATTATCTTGGCATTCGCGCTATTCTCTACTACGAAAATTGTTCAACAGAAATTTATATTATCACTTATCAACAATTTATGTTATCATTTATCACAATTTTAATTATTGTCATGAATTAGAAATATACTCGCGTCAACAAGGTCCTATTATTTTAGCTGTACGGTTTTAATTATAACCAAATTTATTACGGCGAACACGGTTGAATCTCTTTAGAAAAACAAAATTTTTTAAAATAATTCTAGATACACGTCAGGCTACGTAACACAATCGCAAGAGAGAACTCTGCAAGGTAAATGTTTGTATGTCATCCCGTGCTAAATCGACTGTTCGACAGCGCGGCGGTGCGTTTACGTTATAGAAAAGCAAGGCACGTTGCGAGGCAAGTTTTTGAGGGTCGTCAGCGGATCACGTAGTTTATCTTCGAAAGTTCGTTCGCTCTGCTAGTTTGCGCACTGTTACGACGCAGTTTTACCTTTTATCTTTCCTATCGTGAACTTTTATGGTGCTTTGCCGAGCCTCTATCGGATAGCATGCTCTCGGGATATATTTTTTCGCGATTTTTACTGTCATGGCAGTTTGACTGTACACGCGAAGATGGCTTTTGTGCTGTGACTCCAATTCCTTTATTTGTGGCGTGCATATTATCAAGTGTTTGCCCATATTATTTTATTTTTTTAAATTTTGTCGCTGTAATTTAACGTTTATGCATAAACTATAAATACCTGAATTTTTAATTTTTTAATTTTTAACGTGTAGGTATTTAATAAGAAAGAAACACAATATCTATTTTGATGCACAATAAATCGACAGAAAAATGCATGTATTTCAATAATTTTGTACTTACCAATACACTGACGCGCAGCGGCGGAGTTGTAATATAAATCTGTAAAATGCAAATATATTCAAATTACAAGAGCGTTCAAAGTAATTAATATATCAAAAAATAATCACATTGCGCGCTTGAATTGTTTGTTCGTCCTTTAAAAAGCAATTTAATGGAAAAATTATATAATTCTCGAAAACATTTTCTCTTTTCTCGTCTAAAAAACTCTTATAAAATTTGATAAATAAAAGTCTGATGCTTATATGACCAACTTAAATAATTATAAATTTTAATCATGTTCAAAATATTTTGTATATATTTTCGTAAATATTAAATAGTCACGTAAATATGTCACAAATATTTTGAAAGAATATTTTCAAGTAATCAAAAATATTTTACATGCCTTATATTAAGCCGGGTTCAAACTAAGGATCACGAACAAACATTTGCGAACAAACACGAACAAATTCTTCTCTTTCAAAATTTTATCCACAGTTCCATTTGCACCCACAATAGTTCTACAGTTCCTGATAGGACAGAACAATACACGGAGAAAATTTTATATTAAAAATTACTATATATGGCAGTAATCATGGACCATGCTGGAATTATAAAAATTTTTACTATGTTTTCACAAAAAAAATTTAATAATTATTAATATAATAACATAGTAAAAATTTTTATAATTCCAGCAATGGTCCACGGCTACTGTACATACATAGTAATTTTTAATATAAAATTTTCTTCGTGTAGTTCTGTCGATTTAAATAGAAAAAATTCAATTTGAAAAATATGGGGTGCCAACTTACCGTAGCATTCCAAAATGCAAAAAAACAAAATTAAACTGCAGAATTATAGTTCTCGAAGAGTTCTATAGTTCTTGAACAATTTTAACAATAGTTCTGCACACTAATTATTTTTAAACAATTTTTAAATCTGACCGCTGGCACCTCATTTTTGGAAAGTATGCGGTGCTGGCGATTTTGATCGGTTTTTTGACAGTTCTCAACAGTTCTCGCATAGTTCTAATCATTTTCAGACATTTTAACAATAGTTCCTTCCGTTAACTATTTTTAAACAATTTTTTAATTTTAAAAAATATCTGAAAATGATTAGAACTATGCGAGAACTGTCGAGAACTATCAAAAAACCGATCGAAACCACCAGCACCGCATACTTTCCAAAAATAAGATGCCAGATTTAAAAATTGTTTAAAAATATTTAAAGGTCGGAACTATTGTTAAAATGTTTAAAAATGATTAGAACTATGCGAGAACTGTCGAGAACTGTAAAAAAATCCATCGGAACTGCTAGCACCCCATACTTCCCGTAGATGGGGTGCCAGCGGCCGAATTAAAAAATTCTTTTAAAATAGTTAACGGACGGAACTATTGTTAAAATGTCTGAAAATGATTAGAACTATGCGAGAACTGTCGAGAACTGTCAAAAAACCGATCGAAACCGCCAGCACCGCATACTTTCCAAAAATGAGGTGCCAGCGGTCAGATTTAAAAATTGTTTAAAAATAGTTAGTGTGCAGAATTATTGTTAAAATTGTTCAAGAACTATAGAACTTTTCGAGAACTATAGAATTCTGCAGTTTAATTTTGTTTTTTGCATTTTGGGATGCTACGATAAGTTGGCACCCCATATTTTTCAAATTAAATTTTTCTGTTTAAATCGACGGAACTATAGTTCTGTCCTATCAGGAACTGTAGAACTATTGTGGGTGCAAATGGAACTATGAATAAAATTTTGGATTTTTGAAAATGGGGTGCCAACTTCACACCTACCACGGTTGCTCCTGTCGTTGCTCGATGCCTCCCAGGCCTCCTCCTCCTCTCAGATCCCATAGTTGCACATTACATCGCAACACAATACAGCACAGTATAGCACAGCACAACGTTCACTTCACACGCTAAGTCGATGGAACATGACGATCGCCCGGTACTTCGAACAGCACTCCCGACGTGAATCGCGCGCTTCGTCACATCGCGTCGAAGGAACACTCGCGAGGATAGTAACGCACACGAAACTGTTAGGGCCCGAACACACAAAATGCATAGCGTAGCATAAACATAACATAAGACCGCTAAACCAATGAGCATTCAGCATAAAGTCGCAATATTGTTATTACTCTTATTCAAACAAACCCTCGCACCATGTACCGATCCTTCCTTTCTTTCTAAAAGACCGTACCAATCGATATTTTCGATGCCAAAACACGTCGCGTTATCGGTTAATATTTAACAAAATTCCGCCTCTTTCGATTGTACGAAGATCCTTCTTGATCATGTTCAGTTCAGTTCTCGCCAGCTAGCGAACGAACCTCTAATCTATTCTGTACTCGTCTTGGTCAAAGCAACACGTTTGTAACAACGGCGTCGCGATCGTAACAGCAAGCGAACTGTTGAATTAAGATTGACGACGAATACGCCCGGAATGCAACACCCGTAAATGTGGTTAGGTTCGCGCGACAGACTTCGATCGGATGGATCGAGATTATACGCAACACGAATGGACCACCGATGTACACGCGCGCCGAATTTACGCCGCACGATTGACAAGCGTTGAACCGCGTGGTTAATTACGACCGAACTTGGCTAATCGAACGCGTCGCGACACCGCTCGGACCCTCGATAGGTCCGTCCCATCGCCGCGAAATTTCGCTACTGACCGTAGATTTGAAAAATGGCCGCGCCTAACTTCGTCCGCGCTACCCGACGCGACTCGAGTACACGATTAATCAAGACGCGATCGATCCGATAATGCACATTTAAAACTGAGAAAAGAGATCGCTCGAAAAGTCACGTGTCATCAGCAATTAATGTATTCGTGGCTTTTCGCCGAGCTTAGCAACTAGATCCAGTATCTCGTGCGTTACGAATTTATAGATGTATAAATTTTACACACGCTTTAAATCCGCAAACGACAGGCGAGTTAAATCGCCGGACAGATTCACATCGTTGAAGGCGTTATATGAGATACATTTGCAGATTCCACATTTTGCTGAAGAAACGATTATATCGATGTGACGAAACTCGCAACTTGTCTTTTCCAGTTGTTTGTTGTTTCTATTCTCGAGCAAATGAATAAATCGCCTCGTGAACATGAACTGTTATCATGGTGTTCGATATATCACATGGTGTTCGATACATCTAATGTGACCAGATATCCCCACTGAGAAAAACAAATTGTTGAAAAACTAAAATATTTAGTCCGATACGTTCAACTAAAACATTAGTTGGTTTAACTAAACATTAGTTGAATTAAAAAGATATAGTTCATTCGTGTCAATCATCAAAATTTCTTAATCAAGAATTTATTAAGAATAGTTAATTCAACTAATGTTCAGTTAAAGCAACTAATGTTTTAGTTAAACGTATCGGATTAAATATTATAGTTTTTCAACAAATTTTTTTTCTCAGTGCTGCTATTGAGATGATTATCTCGTCGTCAAACATGTCAACGTCCTGATTTTAGCAAAAAGATCCCGCTGAAAAATATATTATAATTTTTGCCAAATTGTAATAATAAACGCGTATTTCCAACATAAAGTTGTCCCGCTTTGGATTAGAAAATATCTGGTCACATTAGATATATCGTCGCGATCGTATTGTAAATAGGGTTGCCAATTCCAAAAGTCTAAATTACTGTATATTTCCTCTTTCGTAATAAAATCTAACTGGACAAAGCCGGACAGAAATAATAATCATAAAACTAGAGAGAGATTAAATACAAAATTTAATAAGAAATTACTTACAATATTGTTATCCAGACAGTTTTAAAAACAGAGATTCGTTGAATAAGATAGAGAGAGAGTATAAACTACTCTTATTTAATATAAAATACATTTTATTTTTAAATACAAAATTAAGTAAAACATGTTTTGAACATGTGACGTATATTTCGTGAATTATAAAACATACAAATTAAACATTTCATAAATTACAAAGCATAAAATATATTTTTTTGAACAAAAATAAGAAAACGTTATATTTCAGCAATAAACATATTTTAGCGAGAAAAACAAAATTTGTTACATTATTTGGGATCAAAATTTAAGCTTACGAAAGTGTTATTGAGATCTGAACTCTGTTTATAAATTTTCCTTCATGTTTTTAATTAAATTTTATTAATTGGATATACTTAAAAACCGGACATGACGTCCGGTTTGACTTTTCAACCGGAAACCGAAATAGACTTCTGAAAACCTAACAGTCCGTTTCAAAACTCTTGGCAACCCTGTCAAGATCGTATTGCGAAGAATAACGCGGTGACACGCGGAGCGGCACGAGCCGTTACTCCGTGACTCTCCGTGCACAAATGATAGTGTAAACAGCGTTCCCGATGCCCAACCACAACAACAACACCGACAGAGCGGCGTCGTATGTAAACAAAATCACCATGCTATTCGGTCGCCGAGAGTCGCGCCGGTAGTACATGCCGCTTCTTCATATTGTTCCTCAAAACGTTGCCGCAAGAAGCAGAGAAAGAAACGAGATTCTTTACGAACGATTAGAGACTACATGCTCGCACGAGTTGATAAGCTCTCGCGATTAACGATTCGAGTATATCGTAGCTATTTATCTAATTGTAAGCAGTATGTGAATTGTTCATTTAAAGAGCCAGACTGCGCAGTTCGTGATTCGAGACAGTTCGAAATTCGCTATTCGTATGAGATTTGCGAGTAGTGTAAATGGGCATATTCGTCGAGTTCGCATTCATTGTTTACTATCCGTGCCAATTTACCAGCGGAACGGTTTTTTTAATGAAATCAAAGGGCGCGAATCACCACGAATCGCGCATAGCACTAGCTTAAGAATTAATTACTGTTTTATTGTTACATCTACGGGTGATAGTTATTTGCCTAACTGTTTGATTTGACACTCGTTTCGGATATCTAGCATATCGCGTTTTGTCTCTCGTATCAATCTGTTCGTTTTCGCATTGAGAGAGCGTGGGACAATACGTGATCGAGTTTTGAATGCAGTAGTGTATCGAATGTTTAATAATCAATTCGTAATTCGAGGAGTGGCGTATCCGCCGTGGAAGAATATTTATTATATTTATTAATATTTAATTACATTATTTTAATATTTATATTATATTAATATTAATATTATTCATTTTATAGCGCGAAAAGTAGGGCCATTGCACGCAAGCGGTAAAACTTAAGCGGTAAGCGAATCGGCCAATCACAATCGAGGATTGTCTACCGTTTTAAAACTCGACTGTGATTGGTCGGTTTGCTTACAGCTGCTTCGTCTTACCGCTCATGTTTTTCTACGTGCCACTGATTTTATGCGGCGGCGACGAACTGATAAGCACAAGCGCTCGGAGTTTGTTTTTTTTTCCGTGTGCGCCGTACTGTTGTGTATATACGGTTACTTTATTTACTTTCGCGCGAACGTTCGAGCCAGCAGGTAGTGGCGCAGATCGCTCCATCTGAATCGTCGCATTACTTACTTACAATTCGAGACGCCATCGCGACACGATCGAGGAAACACCGCGAACGCGGTTCTCTATCTCGGATAATTAAAGGCGATTGATTCGCGCGATTAACGACACGATCAGCGTTAGATTTTTGTCGAAATAGATATCTCGGGGGGCATCGCCACGCGTTCGGTAAGTAATAGGTACACGGGTTCATTAATATCTTAACGCACAAATTTAATAAGCGCTAGCCGGGGCGTATACATATAAAATGCATGTATGCTTCGATATGTGCATAAATTTATGCGTTTAAAGCATTAATGACCTTGTGCGTATGGTTATAATTAAACCCGTGTTTTAATATTTGTCAACTGCGTAAATTTGACGTTCGTACATCGGCTAGCTTTCGTTTGCTCCAAATTTGTTACAAGCGGATAATTTCATGCAATGTCCTTCGCGTTATCGTAACATTCTT
>NJRP01000056.1:438370-476003 GCA_003063835.1 Aphaenogaster floridana
GGCAACCGTAATTAAGAGTGATCAGCCGGAGATTTTTTCCATCTGCCGGAGAGCCGGAGATTTATCCAAAAAGCCGGAGTCTCCGGCCGAAAATCGGAGAGGTGGCAACCGTGATTATAACACTGCTGCAACGTATTGTATATATATTGTTGCATCATTATATCGATGAGTCTCAAATTATTTTTTATTTTAATTTTGAAGTATTGGAATTGAAGTAATGAAGATTATATCAGGTACATATCATATTTGTGCATAAAATAATAAATATCAGAAATGCGAACACAAAAAGGTTAAAAGTTTCTCTTCTTTTTTAACGATTATTATTACATAAGAACTTGAATGCAATAATAACAAATTCAGCGATATAGTGCCTTATATTATTTACTTTTACTGTCTATGATCTGTGAATTTATTATTTATATTTTAAGTTTTTATATTTAAAAAAATTAGAAATTTAAGCTAAGAGATAAAAAATATACGAAAATATAATATTTTTCATAAATTCATTACTCTCTAAAATGGAGATGGGATAGGAAACATATAACATAAACGAAAATATTCAATCTTGTTTAACTATCTATCGATCTATTGTATCTATAAGAATGTATATATACATATTATATAAAACTCATAAAATAGAATTTACTATTATTACATTATTGATCTTAACGTTTGGGCGAAAAATTATGTGAATTTAATAATAATAAACGCAAGGAAAATATGTGTCGTCGAGTTGAGTCAATTTTCTTTGATTTATTAAAATTATAAAAGAAATTCTATCAATTAATAAAAATAATATTATTTCTCTTGGACAAGAGACAATTTGGCATAAAATGGTAATAAGTTAAGATAAATAAAATATATTAACGAATAAGTTATTCGATATTACTTAAACAAAATATTAGATTTAAATTCAATGTTATGATAGCCCATGTATCGAATTTCATTTCAAATACCAGAAACAGAATGTTCTACACGAATATTGCATAAAGTGTTAAATATTTCGTGGCGGTAATCGACCAGTATATGGTTTTATTTGACATTTGGCTTTTTTCTTTTTTGCGACAAACAGTGCGTCGTTGCGTATAGGAGATCGCTGCACTATCATTCAAGCAACGACACTCGAGCAAACAAGTAATGGCGCGAGCCGCGCGCTCCATGTATTTTATTTGCATTAATTTGCCTATTATTATTTCTCAAAAGAAATCACAAAAAAATCAAAGGGGCTCAGTAGCAACTAAGCCGCAACCGCAACCAACAACGTAGAACTACATCAACTGTCACTATTTCTTGGCACTTTCTCTTTTAATTTGGTCATAACTTTTTTTTGAACGATGGGTAAACGAAAATTTTGGATGGACAAACATGGACAAATCGTGGACAATTGTATCACGCTTAGAAATTAATGAAAAATGTTCGTGAGGGTGCTGATGTCAATTTTTCCCAATTTTTTAATTTGGTCATAACTTTTTTTTGAAGGGTGAGCAAACGAACATTTTGGGTGGCAAACATGGACAAATCATGGACAAACGAATGCCACCTGAATTTTATAAAAACTTGCATTTTGGGGTGCTGATGTCAAATTTTTCCCAATTTTTTAATTTGGTTATAACTTTTTTTTTAACGATGGGCAAACGAAAATTTTAGGTGGACAAACGTGGACAAATCGTGGACAATTGTATCCCGATTAGAAATTAGTGAAAAATGTTCATGGGGGTACTGATGTCAAATTTTTTCCCAATTTGACATCAGCACCCCGAAATGCAAATTTTTATAAAATTCAGGTGGCATTCGTTTGTCCACGATTTGTCCACATTTGTCCACCCAAAATTTTCGTTTGCCCATCGTTCAAAAAAAAGTTATGACCAAATTAAAAGAGAAAGTGCCAAGAAATAGTGACAGTTGACATAGTTCTCCGTTGTTGGTTGTGGTTCAGTTGCTACTGAGTCTCTTTGATTTTTTTACTCGAAATCTGCAATTGGAACTACCTGGACCTCGTCAACGGCAACCTGGGACACGTAGACATCGAATTCGAATTATTAATACCTCTAGACACCAAATTCTAACCAAATTCAATATCAACGATCCTTTAATCGCTTTGCCAACGATCTATTCACCAATTATCAAACGCCGTTAAAACGGCGTGCAGCGAAACAAAATCATAAGAAATTTAGCTTAACTTTCTAACGCTACTATATCGAAGAGTTAAGAGATGGAGGGTTGAAACAAGTTTTATTATAAATGAGACTCCATAAGTTATCTAATGAGATATTATTTATTACTCTACGATTATTAGCTGCGAAGGTATAACCGTTCAAAGTGTGACATGTTTTCGTTGCATCCGTGCTCGCGAAGTTCCCCTACCCCGGAGAAAGATGTAGTCTTTCTACGTCAAAAGAACACTTAACGATTATCAAATCATGTGTTCAACAAACATGATTAAAGATTTTTAAATATAATGAAGCAGCAGCTATTTACCGAAAAAGAGATTTCATTCAGTTTATTTATTACAAAAATTAAAATTAAGAGAAGGAAGTTATAAATGATTTTTCCGACGTGATATATTTACGACCGATAATTACTTTTTAAATATTTTGCATATATTCCTTTTGGATACAAATTTATCTTGCATCAGGCTTTCGATTTCTCGCCGATTTAAATGCAATTTACTTGTTATTTTCAGATTACAACGCGAAGTAATTTAACTGTCGAAACAATTTAAATAACAAGTTGCGTTAGACAAGATATTTGATATATAGCGCGTGAAATATTTCACAACGGTGAAGAATTGACCGGTATTCGTTGCTCATTTTTTTTGAAATGTCGCTTTTTGTTGATCTTACCCTCCCCTGGGTACGACCTTGATGAGGTGCGAGAGCTCAATACTCCAAGGGTGAAAATTTAATGACTGGGAAGCTGGCGTACCATCATCGTCGATTTCGCAGATAAACGAATCGCAGCCGGTTCGCCGCGTCGCGCGTTAACTTTGGGAGTGTTGTTCAAAAAATTGCGCGATCGTAGTTACTCGTGTTTTCCAGAGTGTCGAGGAAGTCCCATGGAATTAACAATCCAGACAGCCAGAGAGATAGCAGTGAATTTAATCAATTTTTATATATTATATACGAAAGTATTCCTTGTTCTCCTTTAATTGAATCGTTTATTCACATGTTTCAGAAAATAACAATCCGGAGAGTGTTGCAATATAAGAGGAAAGCTGATTATTTAGACAGCCTGAGAGGAGGATGAGGCCTAGGAGAGGCATCGGGCGCCGGCGGATCAACTTGGCGGTGAGTATTATTTTTTATTTTCCTAAAATTAGTCGTTCTTTTACTTTTATTTGGATCGTCTTATTTCGACGATATTAGTAATCATTAGAGAGAGAAGAACTTTTAAAATTTGATAAAAGTCCATAATGTTTATTTTTATGAAGATTCTTATAATGCTTGTTTTTGGAAATTCTATAATTATTTTCACAAATATTTAAATATTGAAAATGAATAAAAAATTCGATGCTCGTAATAATTAGTTTTTGAAACATTGATTATTTAAATTGTTGCTTTAATTTGGATGTTATTTGTGTGTTATAGAATCATCGTAGTCAACGTTGCAGATAACTCCGCTGCTGCGCATTGGTCGGTGAGTGATACGTAAACTTTTATATTGAAGTAACGGATCTATGACAATTTATAAAAAATATACATTACATATATCTAGGTAGTACTTTGATCCACATAAAGTGGAACGGAAAGGGGACTAGGAAAGATATATCTGGGCACCTGTATGTGTCAAATTATAAAATTGGTTCAATATTATATTTCATAGACCCGTTGCCACAAAATGGATAGGTTAAAACAGATTAGGCTTAATACTTAATCCCGAAATATCATTATTTATTTATTTACGTCGTGAGTATGCATTTGTACGCACACAAAGCTTGCAAAATGCAGCTCGTTATGTCGATATGTATTATTTAAGGATAATATGAATAATATAAAAAATATTACGAATTATATAAAAATAAAGATATAATAATTAAATATAAAGGTATTTTATGTTACGGACAATATTAATATTGTTACGACCGCGTCGCCCGAATATGGTTCTCGCGCCCCGCTGCGCTTCATCGAAATGAAGTTGCAAGAAGAGGAGGAACGTCGTAGCCAATGCCGTCTCCATCCTGTTGTATCCCAGACGAGCCCCCAAAATGTTGCACTCGCGCTCGCGAAAGTTGCCCGAACGCGAGTAATACACGCGCGCGCGGAGGGAAATGAGGAACACGCTCTTTAGAAAACACAAACAACTCTTTAATAAACTGAAGAAATACAGCGGAAACAGAAACACGGAAATAGACACGTCAGATCGGTTCCCAAGCCCCGATCGATCGACCGTTGATCGTAGTCGTCAGCGACGACGTTCCTCCTCTTCTTGCAACTTTACTCCGATGCAGCGCAGCGGCGCGAGAACCATAACGGGCGACACGACGGGCGACGTGGTCGTAACAATATTATTAGTACACTAAACTAATTAAATTCATTAAATCTTCGATTTTGTTTAGATTGCTTATATAAATATCGAGAAATAAGGAAAAAGAGAAATAGAAATGAAAAATTATAATAAATACAATATACATATTTTTGGACTTAAAAATTTTTCAAGGTAAATTATATTCGACGACAACTGGCTAAATTGATTAATTAGAAATATTCTTACTACGTTAGCGACCATGGGTTTTGGTTCATTTAACGAGTAGAATCCTTTTAAATAATTTTTGATGCTAATAAGCATCTATAAGATCTTCCCTTCCTCGAAAACCGTAAAGAACTTATTGCGAAAAATATTACCTCAGCCAGGATTTGAACCTGGACCTCCCTACACTCCGAGCGGGCGTCGTACTAGTTCGACCACCGAGGCATGTGATAATATTTGTCGCAATAACACTTACACCTTTGTCTAATGTCCATTTCTACCAATGCAGATTAACTTTAATCTCAGTTTAATTCACTCTTTATCTTTTTCTAGTTCTAAGAATTAGAAAAAGATAAAGAGTAAGTTAAACTGAGATTAAAGTTAATCTGCATTGGTAGAAATGGCCATAAGTCGAAGATGTTTAATAAACTACAAATAACGTCTTTCTCTTACGCCAGTAATAGATAACAAATCAAGGCAAATTATATTCGACGACAACTGGATAAATTGATTAATTAGAAATACTCTTACTACGTTAGCGACCATGGGTTTTGGTTCATTTAACGAGCCGAATCCTTCTAAATAATTTTTGATGCTAATAAACATCTATAAGATCTTCCCTTCCCCGAAATTTAGAAGGATTCTGCTCGTTAAATTAACCAAAACCCATGGTCGCTAACGTAGTAAGAGTATTTCTAATTAATCAATTTAGCCAGTTGTCGTCGAATATAATTTACCTTGATTTGTTATCTTACTGGCGTAAGAGAAAGACGTTATTTGTAGTTTAAAAATTTTTATTGAAATCTATTAATTTTTTTCGTGGACAATGAAGATTAGACAAAATATTTTAGGTAAATGTAATTT
Organism: Aphaenogaster floridana; assembly: GCA_003063835.1. Taxonomy (NCBI): domain Eukaryota; kingdom Metazoa; phylum Arthropoda; class Insecta; order Hymenoptera; family Formicidae; genus Aphaenogaster; species Aphaenogaster floridana. The sequence continues at coordinate 443,921 of NJRP01000056.1, forward strand.
TATGTAAAATAAAAATTAATAATTATTTATTATTGATTTTTATATAAAGGAAAATTTTATAAGGAAAAAGTTCTTGAAATATTTAGGTGTATTTTATTTTTATTTTTATTCTTCCTAAATATTTTTTGAGAATTAAATATTATATAAATTGGTGCATGAAAACAACATATATATTTATGATTTCTTTCAATGTATATAGGCATATGTGTACCTATATGCAAAATATACGTGCATAGAAAGCATAAATGAAAAATAATAACAAATGTTTCAATCATAAAATTTATTTTATGTAACTTAATTAATGAAAAACGCTTTAATATGATTTTCAATAACTAGCACTCATTTTTATCTGTAAATTTTACTCTAATTTTTTTATAACCTATCCATCAATATTAATTTATAATTGATAATATAATTTGGCTTTATATAAACTAAAGCCATGTAATATGATGTGAGATCCAATAAATGTCATTGGGAAACAGAAATGTTTTTTACACGTTATTTTAATTGATCAGCTTGATATCAGTCAAAATATCTAGTTGATTTAATAATGTACATTCTAATGTATGAAAAATAATTCTGTGTATAAATGATGTAGCGAAAATGTGCAAAACATAAAAAATTCACATTGACAACAATATTAATTATGCGGAAAATTTATCATCCCGTTCGGATCTCACGTCATTCATCTGGTTATTTCACGTCATTGTCACCTTATACATTTATGATGAGAATCGAGTAACGACTACGTGTACGGCCTTAAAATTTTTTGCGATTTTCGTGTAAACAAATTATTCATTGATCTTTGATCGTTCGTAGTTCTATGTTTATATTTTACAGTTTAATTTCTAATAGTCGCAATATTTGGGTCGAGTTTTTCTGATTAAAATAAATGATACAAAAATTTTTTCAAGCTTTAGTATAATTTTGGATTTAAAAAATCATACGAAATGATGAAACGTGAAGATTTTTAATAAATTATGATAAATTTTTTAACAATTTATGTAATTTTAATAAATATTCGCGATTCAATAAATACTCGCGATTTAACATTTCGTTGATATTTTAATGGCTCGGTCGCGACGATTTTGTGATTAACGTGTTTGTCTTACAAATGATACCATTAAATTTCTACGCTTATCTGCCGATAAAAAAAATTTAACCGGCAAGAGAAGGAATATGTCTCTTCTCTATCGATTTCTGGTTAATTGTAAGTATAGTATAGGATCGATGAAAAGTGAGTTTAAACTAGTCAGCAGAGTATAAAATGTAAGCTATATGTACAATACCAAATAAAATAGAAAAAAAGTGAATTTATTTTTTGACATACATGCGATTGCATATAAACGAAGACGGCATAAAGATGCCGTTAAAATAAATCCCTATCATTCACAAATGAATATATCAGAGTTTCTCGTGAATTAAAATATCAATCGCAATTTAATATCAAATTAAATCTCAATTAGATTGCGAATCAGCTGGATTAGCCTCAGCACATAGGGTCTGTTATAAACCGGTTGTATATGCGATCGTAATTGAAATCGATACACTAAATAGGAATATGGGGAGGTAGGAATATATGATAAATGAGAATATGGATAGATTGGAGTACGCATAAATAAGAATCGATAGGAAAATGGGTAAATATGAATACGACTAGGAAGAAATATGGATAAATAAGAATATGGATTGATAAAAAAGAATAAATATAAATACGCGTAGGTAGGAATACGGATAACTAAGAATATGAATAGTTAGGAATATAGAACAGAGAGAGAGAGGGGGGAGGGAGGGGGGAGGGAGGGAGGAATACATATATATTAGAATATTGATAAGTAGGCAAAAATATTGTTAAGTAGATAATAGTAGATTCGAATAGATAAAAATATAGATATGTTAAATATATTTTAAAGAACATCATTGAAATATTTAAAGATTAAGAGAAATACAATGCCATAAAATTAAGTTTATTTTTACAAAATTAAATAAAAAAAAAAGAAATTATAAAAAGATATTAAATTATATTTTATTATAAATGTTGTATGTGATAGTAATGATATAATCTATTAAAAATCATGTAATAATGAATATTTAATTTGATATTAATTTTGTACTATTAATTATATAATATTAATAATGTAAAATTATGTAAAATTTTGTAATACCAACTTGAGATAAATGTTGTGTTAATATGTAACAATTAAACAAATTAGAATACAAACAGTTTTTTGCGATTTTATTCCCAATTTATTTTAATTAAAAATTTTGTTAATCAATTCAAGAGAAATAAAATTTTGCATTTATTTGCATTCGAATAATTATTCGCAATTTATCTGTAATTTTTAACACGTGGATATATTAAATACTTATTCGATACTGACATCATTTATCTACATTGTAAAATCGATAAAACGAATATGTAACACTTTCTCTAAATTAAAAAGTTTTGAGGAATATTTGCTTTTAAACTTTTAATTTTTTAAATTTGCAAAAATTTTAATGCTGAAAGGTCGTTAATAAATTTAGGAATTAATAATGTAAAATTTCATGTTGGAAAATTCTCAACTTTTATGACATTTAATATAAAGTTATTAAATAAGAGCGTAAAAACTCGATATTAAGTCAATTATTAAATATTAATTTTTAGCTTGCAAAAATTTAACATCCGCGTTTTCAATTTTGCAAAATATAATACAAATATATTTTATAAAATTATATTTTATATAGAAATATTCTATTTTGTTATGTGTGTGAATTTAATATATTTGCGAATTCTTGTTAAATATTGTTTAAATTTATTCCTGTATTAAATTCCGTAATAAGCATATTTGTTGAAGGCGATTGCGAATACTACGTTTTTTCCATGTTTTTTGGCATGATCTCCTCGATGAGGAGAAGTCTCATTCATTGCCCTGTCTTTCACATCAGATGGACGCTAACGAAGGCGAGGTTCGTACCGGCGAGGAATTGAAACGATTTTCATCGTGGATGGTTAATTCTCGTCGCTTTCCGCGGAATCCATCCGCGACGCTTAGTTTGATGCTTCTCTGAAAGCTGCTTTTCGTTGCAGGATTGGAATTAAACGCATGTTCTTTTGGCGGTTCGCGAAAGTAGTGCTTTTGGCAATGAATTAACCAAACGACCACCAAACGTTTATTGAGCCACAAAATTAAGTAAATAATATATTCTGAGAGAAGGTTTTTTTCTTCTCCATTAGATATTCTCCTATAAGTATTAGTATTAATATGAGTGATCTTAATGATAAAAAGATTTAACAGTAGAACAAACATGGATATGTGACAATTGTTTATAAAGAAATTTCAATTATTGAATAAATAAATTTAAATCACTATTAGTTTATGGTGATATCTAACAAAAAATATAGATTACGAACGAGTATATTCTTTAATTTTTGGTCTCTTTTAAGAGACTATTTCTATTGGACATCTCTCATTTAAGAATATAAAATTTATTTTTTAAGTAATTTAAGTTGTTTTATAATAAAATACATGCGTTAACATTTTGTTTGATACATTTTAAATTATTATCTTAGTACAAGCTTATAAAAAAGATTCTTCTTTTTAGAATATCTTGTAAATGTAATGAAACAACACACAAAGTGTAAATATTTTAAAAATTTGAGGTAAATTGAGCAGATACTTCAATGGTAATGGGATATTGACGACTTAAATTACGTAAATATTACAGTAAAATATGAAATGGATTTTATTACTAAATATATATATGAATTTTTTAAAAATTCCATTGTTAAATTCCATTGTTATATTCCATTGTTATATCGGATTCGATTTGTGTTGAACAGTTGGTACCCGAGAATTATTTGCACTTGCACATGTCATAAGTCACAATAAGGGGGGATGCATGTATTTTATTATTTTTAATATACTCGTTTATAATAATTTTTTGATTAGAATCAATGTATTTTTCAATTAAGAAAGATACTTTTTAATAATGAAAAAGCATTTTTTTTCGCAAATTTTGTGCGTTAAGAATTAATGATTGATATTGATATAAAATTAATGAATTAATCGCAGAAGTTAATAATCGGGAATTACAATTGTAATATTTGTGCATTCTTTGCGTAATATTTATACGAAGATTTGAAAAACAATGATTGTTATTGATTCGCCGCCGAAATCACTGCTATCGGGAGTAGTTCGGAAGATCTAAGATTTGTTTTCTCCTACGTCAGAATTCTTGGTGTTCAATTTTTGGCGCTTAATATTCTTTTGCGGATCGATTTTGAAGGACCCGATATAGAAGCATGTAGTTATTTTTATAATTATTTGGAGCTGTAATACTCTAAAATAAAGAGAACTGTCTTAAAGTGTAACTGTTACTTTATTCTGTAAGCTACTTTATTCTGTAAGCTTCTAAAGACAGTGAGTGAGTAAAAAACATAGATATCGGAAAGTAAGAAAAAAAGCTTTGAATAAGGTGCCATCTATGGGCAAAGACTTTAATTATAGGAACATGGAAAGGAAACTAAAGGTTCAGTGAGTGTTATGCAAAAATTAAAATTCTAACAACAAAGCAAGACACATTAAGGTTGCTCTACTCCTTGAGGAGATCGTTCTCCTCTGTGTCAGATACTAACCGGCGTGCCACTTGGTGTAGGAATTTTAATCTAACTAAATCATTTAATTACACAGTTATCCTTAATTGAATATAGCAATAAATCAATTCGCGATCAAATGAATTTTTACATTTTTAATGCCCTTAAGACCTACCATAACTTAGAAAGTAAAAAATATATTGAGTTTCATACACGCAATCGATCGTTTGGCTCATTCGATTATTATTAAATTTACGTATAGGCGCGAAATTGCGAAAATTATATTTATTATTGCGTGGAGCAGTGATAATTATAAAGCATTTGTGTTGCACTGAATACCATATAAATTATGCATGTCGCAATCGAATATTGTGAGTAATGCCGATTAATCGATTTATTCGCCGCATTTGTTCGTGTGAATATTACATTTAGCTGTTTAGAGAAAGTTGGCTTAAATCAAAGTTTCTAAAGAATTATTTAGATTTATTGAATTATATAGACCTAATTGTTAAGATCTATTCTTTGACATGATATTTTCTTCAAAAATTTTGCCAAATATGCCAATCAAAGTATTTTCAATTAAAATATTTTTATGAAAAATAGAATCGAAATTTATTGACGATTTGTTGCTCGTGTCACTTAAACTTAGTAAACTCGATAATATTGTAAATTAATAACAAATATATTAATCATCTTTTGATGATATAACTATATGTCTAGTAAAATTATCTTCAATTTTGTGTTATTAGGTATATTTCGAACACAGTTTTGTGTAACTTTACGTTAGTAAAATATTTTGAATGTATGAGCAATTATCTATATTTGTATCATATTTTGTAACGTTTTTTATATTTTATTATATTTTGTAATTTTATGTTATATTATATTGTACATAAAATAAATTTTATATGGAAAGTAATAAAAATAATTTAAAAAATTAACATGTTCTAAACAAAGAGGACTGTCGATTAAAATCGTCGGGAATGGCGGAGGACCTTTATAATTTAGTCCATTTTACCAGATGAAGCTTAAAATCACGATCTACTATACAGGTCTGTTAACTCCATACCCCTTCCATTCTGTAAGAAATTTATATATTTAAACGTGTTTTGTTATATGTAATTGTCTGCTATAATAAGTACATTGAAATAAAACAATCGTTTTTAGGTATTGCAATGCTTGCTTTGTTTCTTTTTTCTGCGTTAATTTTTTTGGAATTTATGTTTTCTTGATGTGTGTATTGCCTCATACGCATTCTTATATAATAGTGAACAGAAAAAGAAATTATCTCAACCGCATGCTCTGTGCAAGGAAAAGAGAAGTGCCCATGTTGCAAAACATCACTAACAATTAAGTTATATACATCAACCAATTGAACGTGTTGCTGAAAATATTTTTCAACCTGATAAAAACCATATTGAAAAAAGATTTATTAGGGTGTATTAATCGTCTTCGGGTTTTAAGATTAACTAACTCTGCTACTGGCTCTTGCCCAGGTAGAACACAAAATCATAATAAGATTATAATGACATCAAGTAGAAGTCATTTTAGGAAAAATCATTATGACGTCATAATGATTTTTCCTAAAATGACATTTACTTGATGTCATTATGATCTTATTATGATTTTGTTCTACCTGGGTGAGAAAACAAACCTTCTAAACTTAATGCAAATAGACAAATGTCGTAATCAACACGCTTCTTTATCTATGATAAATGATTTACAATAACTTTTCATTCGATTATTTTAAAAATCATAAGAAAATTCGGAAATTTGCGTACACTTCGTATATTATTGCCGGACGATTAAACCACTAGCATTGTGCGGAAAATATGTCAACTGAAACTTCTCTAAGAGCTCGCCCCCCACCACTAGAGTTAACAGACCTGTATAGTAGACCATGCTTAAAACTAAACTTGAAAGTATTGATTTAAAAGTTTGAAGTTGAGTTTAAGCAAGGTATATTTAATTGCAATATCTGATAAGAACAAAGAGGCCTGAATATAAGACTGCTCATACATTTTTTAAACATATGAAAAACGTAATAAAACATATGGTTATATCAGGAATGCTACGCAAAGTCTCGCGCAATAGTATTTTCATGGTTAGTAAATGTGTCATTGTAATTAACTCGTAATTAAATTTTACTTTTATGATTTATCAAAAAACAAAAATCACAAGAAATTTTTCATTTACTAAAATTATACAACTTTGTTCTTCTTAGGATGTAAATATTTGCCGTAAAATAATAATAAGAAATAATAATAAGAAATAATAATAATAAATTAATTTACATAAATGTCTTTTTAATTAACGCGCTGTTATTTACACTAGAGCGATGTACGCCACTCCTTGCATCGCGTTACTCTTCGAAATGCGGTTGCAATTACAAGTATCAAGGGACTAAAACGCGATTCTTTATGAACAAGTAGTGATTATCAGCGCAATTAATTAACATCCACATAACACAACGAATGAGATGTGTAATACAAAAAGAGAACTAAAAAATAAAATCAGCCAAGCAATGAAACTCAATATCACCTGAACTGTGAAAATCAATAGACACATATTTTGGTATGCGTGTACGCGCAGTTACGGATTTAAGCTCGCGAATTCCATGCGATACCATTTGTCTGATTTTGATCATTCATAACTCATAAAGTACTATTGATTTCAACACTCGATTATCAGGAGATTTTTCACTCTAATTATTTTTTAAAAATATATTGTAGAAATATTGCGTGATAATTGCCGTATACCCTGGATAAATGTTTTTTATAACAGTTATTTTGCCAGTAAATTTTAGCTGTTAAATCCGTACGCGAGAAAAATACAAACAGAAAAATTCTGTGTACTCTCGCGAAAAAACGGCTAAAAAATATTGTACCTACGCTCGGTTCGCAAGGCTCCCAGGTGTTTCTAACATATATGGAAATAACATACCAGATCGTGGAAGCGCTGTGTAAACAATATGTAAGCATAGCACTTTTTCTATATTATTCGCAGCTGCGGATTTGCAATTAAATGAAATTTTTTCAATTGCAGTGAATAAATATATCTATCTTCCTTTCTCAAACGCGCGCGTATTCTATTCGTCAAGGCTTACCAATTTTTACACGCGAGACAACTTTTCTATTTCATTCCCTATTATATCGCATAAAAATATCATTATGCTAGATGGACGTATCGTCGGAAAGCGGAAAATGTGATATGACGAGCAATCTGTGACGATTACGTTTACTCTCGTAATTATATCGTGGAATCCTCGGACTCGCGTAGAAATTAATTGCGGCCGCGCGTTACCGGAAGCCGAAGTAATTCGTATCAGTGCACGGTCGTCGGTTAGGTTCCCGTAGTTCTGCGCATATCGGGCCGATATGACAGGTGAAACATGGTCGATAGCAGTCCCTTACGTTTGTAATAGCGGCGCAGTACGGCGTGCGAGTGCGCCATCGGACGGAATGTAGGCTTGGTCGCCGTGGATGTACCATGTGCGTGAACCACGCAATGCAGATTGTCGCAGTCAGTAGTTTACCGTAATACCCAGCCAGCCGATGTAATCGAGTCGATAGAGTCGGTGTGCATCGGTAGAGTCCACGTCGGTGAGCGTGTCGACGGCGATACATTTGTTATGTTACATCTTCACATTACATCATGATATTAACGAGAAGTGATGTTGCGAGGGGGTGTGGCGCACCATGCTAATAATATCTTCTGCTCGGTGAAATTGTGACTCACAATGGCAATTGCACATTAATAGTCAATAATTGTCTGTATAAGTAATTACGTGTATACAATCATTCTGCACGATATATTTATCAATTATACGAATAGATTCTATAATTTTATACCAAAGTTTTTGTATACACTTTTTGCTCGAAAATTATTAAAAAAAGATGTATTTATTTATATCATAAAGCATATTAAATATCCGGATTTAAGAAAAATATATAAAGAACTGCAATTCTTAATTATAAGAATTTATATTACGTCAACGTCGCTTAACAGTAAATTTGATTAATTAAATTTTCTTTCACTATCGGCGTTACAAGTGAGATCACATAATCTGGGAGAGGCAACGAATCGCTAACCCAGAATTAATTAACTCAGGTCATCGGTACACCTCGATCTTCATGTATAGCTCGATAGAGATGAAAGTTCGTGAGGAGAAGAAAAAGTCACAGACTTATTTCCACGACTTTCAAAGCACAATGTTTGACTATAAAGCGCATTTATAGTCGTATACTTTTTCATTATCGCGATCCAAAATAATGGTCTCATAATTTTAAACTAAAGATACGCAATCGATAAGCCGCAGCAACGCGTATAAAAGAGAGAATGTAATTCCACGGTGAGTAACACGATAGCGCTGCGCATAGACTAAAGTTCGGGCGCTAATGAGCACCGCGATTAAGCAAATTTATTCCGTTTGTATCCGGCGGAGGGACATATATCGTTTTTACCTAAAAGCACCGACCATATGAAACCGCTGCGGCGAATGGTTTGCGTCGCGATCAGAATCGAAATACGGTATCCATTAATTATGTACAAATTAATAATAATATGTACATTGTCACGTCATTAGGTGCTACGCATTGTATATTTAATAATGCCACCGTTGTGCATTTGCCCTTCATAGTGTCAACTTCGCTCATATTCGGGAGAGGCATGCGGTGAATGTACTGACGTGAATATTATTCAGGTAATCGCAATGCCGCATATGCGAACAGTCGAAAAGACACGACTACACGCGTGAATCGAATTCAATTTCAAGCTCAATGTTCGAATTTTTGAAATAGTCATAAATTTTTCACTCAGACATTCGGCATTTCACGCGTTCCTTCTTTTGATAATCCAATTCCTATGCATGTAATATTATTATTAAGTATGAAGTCTATATCGACAATTACGAGGACGTTTTTTTTTTCGCCGATGCAACGAGAATCGATCATCGATTATTCGATGTAGCGGATGAATTTCTATTTAATCATCGGCGTCATGGGAAACGGACGTCATTGGTGGGGCGATGGCGGATGGGAGCGCACAGAGGATAACGGAAGTTACAGAAGGGGATAGTGCGATAATAAATATGCCCAGCGCCGGCAGCCATAAATCCCGCGTAATTGAATTTTCAACATCCATAACTGGCCGTCGCTCGGCGCGACCTCAGGAAATAGGACGGAACGGGACGTATCTTGAACGGGAGTTAGATGATTCCATTCCACTTTCGAAAGGCGCGGTTCTCTCGCTTCTTTCTGTGCCTCCGTTCTCTTACTCTCCGCCGCAATAGACAGAACGGCAATCGATTCCACGACGTTCGTAGTCGGGGACTATTTTTAATTCGCCTTCCAGATCGAGCCGCGGTGCAACGCGACGGCTACCTTTCTCCCTCGCCCTTTCTTCCTCTTTCCTCGAGCGACGAGTTCCTTTGACGCGAACATCTAATCAAGGATTTTCTCGATTCTTGAGTCTCCGTCCTGCCGAACTCTATAGCTATAACGTTCTTTCTCGCCACTATCTCCTCGCTTTCCCCCTTGGTTTGGCTCCACCTTTTTCCTACCACTCTTCTCATTCTCCGCGCTCGTCGGCGCCGTCGCTGTCTTCGCGCCGTTGTCGTTGTCGTCGCTCAGACTTGGCGCGGAAAACTTTGATTGTACGTAAGTCGAAAGCGCCGGGAACGAAAAAGGAACGCCCGGAAAATCGTGGGGTTGCCGCCGGTTGCCGAGAGTCGCCTTGTCGCACGATAGGATTTCTGCTGATTGGAAATCCTGTCATTCAATGGCCCGCATATATATTTCCCGGTAGACTGCACCGACCGGCCGGCGTGACGACGACAAACGCGCTTTCGTAAAAAGTCACAGTGGTGGAGGGCAAGTGCGGCAGGAGAAGAGTAGAAGTCGCGTTTTGTGTGTTCGCTGAGATCAGAAACTTTTCCCTTAACTGCTTTAGTTGATGCCCCAGCGGTTTTTCTCGACGGTGAACTCTACCTTCTACGCGCATAAACTCATTCCGATGCGTTCTAACATTTTCAGCATTTTGGAATGTCGACGGCGTCACGCGATTTACTTTCGTCGTAATGAAAACGAAGGAGTCCTAGCTTCAGGGATCCTCGAGGAATCGACCAAGCCGTACGCTGGTCGGTAGTGCGTTATCCACCACCGCGATAACAGCCGGAGATCCGGGGGATGCCGTGACGTCAGAGATTATGATAAGCCCTCCTGGCGGCGAGAAACAAATGACGTACTAACTGCATATTAACCAAACTACCTGGGCTGTCTGTGAAGCCCGCCTATTGCCCAATGATCTGCGCTGCGCGGTTCACGATTCACTGCCGTTTCATGGACTGGACTAAACTTTCTCGACCGACGGCGAACGCGTCGGGCACGTAATCACCTTGTCTTCCCTGATGGATTAGGATACCCGATGGAAACCGGCGATGGAAACAATTATCGACAACGCGCCGATTGACCGGGATTAGTCGAAATTGTCCTATGTCCAATTAGGACCTTTTTGCGTCAATTCAATCCGCGACGAAATGGCCCTAATTATTTTGCGGAACGATATATGCGGAAATTCGACTGAAAATTCATTCAGATTTCGCAAACAACGAATGGAAAGATGACGTACCGCGAAAAGTCAGTATTATCCCGCCTTAATCTTCCGTAGAAGCTACGCCCGCAGTCAAAGTCTTGGAACAAGTACAGCGCGGCGCGCTCTTTGGCGAATAAAAATATTACTCTGGCACAATGTTCTTCTCGAAAGAGAACGCGATTCTTTCTAGGCTCCGTCCGTCAGATTTCAAAGTTCCTCGCTGCGCTTCGGTAGTTGTACATATTTCACGAGACCGAGTCGCTCCGCGTATTCATGGAGCAATGTTTCTTGCTCGCAAGAAAGTTAGACAGTAAGTTAGCACGCTGTCGCGCGTTATTCATTACCTTTGTTCCTTCTGCGATCGTCTTCCAGACAATCGCGAAAAAAAATACGTTGTGCAGTATCCAAGATCAACCGAGCTTACTCGCCGGTCTTATGGTATTCTTAAAGTTGAATGTTTAGACGACCAACTTTTATGATAATTATTTTCAACGATGTGCTTCATGATTAATGTTGTGGCAGTTTCCAATTGCATTAAATAAATTTCTATCAATTATGTTTGATAATGCTGAGAAGCGATCGATAGATTTTAGTGAACTGTGATTTTTCGTGAAACGTGCATTGTCATGTTATTGCTAAAAATACACTATAAATTAAGGTTCCTGAGTACTCACCACTACTATTTCAGATTATGACGTTAGAAACCACACAATAAAAATTCTTGCAAAATATATTCAAATAGAAATATTTTGCAATAAAACAACATCGATAGAATATACTTATCAAATATACCGAATATCTTTTTGTTTCGGAGAGGAGTTATATCTATTTCTATATTATTAATTTGACAATTGTCATAGCTGTGAACACAGCTTATTTCTAGATATAATTATTTATTAATTAACGAAATAAAAGGAAAATTTTCGGTATATTTTACAAATCAGTTCTATCGATTATAAATGTTGTTTTATTGAAACATATTTCCATTTCAACATACTTGTATTTTGCAAGAATTTTTATTGTGTATTTTCTCGCTTCTGACGTCACAATCTGAGATAGTAGTGATAAATGAACAGAAGTTTTAACTAGGATAATAATTGATTAATATTACCGACCGAAGTTTAAATATGCCGAAATACTCTGAAGATCACATAAAGTATGCGAGGTAACAGATACGGCACAACTGGTATTTCGCGAAATATATTCCAGGAACATGTTTCGTGACATATGTGGAGCGCCATCGAGATTTTCTGCGGACGCTACTCATATAGCGTATCACTCTCCCTCGGTAGAAGAAGGAAACGTGCGGGGCGAGTCAAGGGGATCGAGATAACGAGAGAGTAAGGAGATCCTCTCAATTTTTTCTATAACAAGCGCGCCCAAAGGCTGCCTCGTAAAAAAGGATACGTCTCGTCAGTGATATTAGCGCATAAAAGAAAGCGCGCATTATGCGCGAATCTTTATACCCGGCAGGTATAAAACTTTCTTGCAGAATGGTGTTCGAATTACGCGTATGAAAACATCGGAATCTATTTTTATGTGCAGTATTAACTACCGAGCTTATCATGGAGAACTAATTCGATTGCGAAATAAAAGTTGGACGATCAACGACTACCAGAAGCCTCGGTCTCCTCACGAGCGAGCAATTTCTCAGCCGGAGTTGATTTGTAGGACAATATTTTTCCCAGACTAAAAGATAACACATAAACGTGAACGTGCCGTGGTATTCTTCGGAGCTGTCTTCGAGCTGTGCTCGCCTTTTTTTCTCCTCTCTACTCTTCTCCCGTCCTCGCTCTCCTCACCGCGACTTTCTTTTCTGTCCGGGCTTCCTCCGCGCTTCGGGTGGCACGTGACCTCATTCCGGGATAAGACAATGTTTCTCCACTCTCGGTGGACAGAAAGAGATCTCTATCCACTCTATTCACCCGATAGATAGTCGCTTCTCGGCTACGGACGGATAGAAAATCTACACCACCTCAAACGACTGATTTGTGATTCTTGACTTGATCTTTAGAATGTCGGTAGAAGAGCTATATATGCTCAACTGTTCTATTTACAATCTTCCTATGTCGAATCCTACTGCGAATCCAATTTGCGAAAAACTTTAGAAAAATTAAAATATTTTACTTAGCTCTAAATTATCTTGACAAATTATAAAACATAATGAAATGTGAGAATAAAATAATAGATATCCTTATTTAACGATAATATTTAAAGATCAATGACATACAATTTGATATTTTAGAAACTTTATATTTTTCTTTCATTAAATTTTGCGATTATTGCTTCTAATTATAGCCATTTTTCAATATTAATAAAAACGAGACGAAATAAGCAATTAGCCACGAAATGCTTTGAAATTTTTAATCCAAGATCAATAAAAAACAAGTCAGCCGACAGGGATGGCAGCACAGAATGGACCTCCGTACACTGCCATCTCTGATAAAATACAGAAAGCATGATGCAGTGGTAAATCATTAAGGAAAAATTTTAATTGCATCGAGATTATATCTACCGTACAAAATTACCTGTTTAAAAAAGGTAAAAAAACGACGCCAAAAATAAACGCGCCCCCTCCCGTACAAAGATTTTATATAAAAAAGTAGCACCTACTTGTAATAAAATCGAATATAATTAATGTAGTTGAAGTTCGGAGCGTTCCTGGAGCGGAAATTAAAATGCGTTTTGTAACAAAATGTACAAGTGCGAGGACAATCTCTAAGATCCCTGAAAGTAAAAAAAAATAGTTTACTGAGATTCGAGGTTTGGAAGTGCCTCGTTCGACCGGAAGTAGCAGCGCGTACTTGCATACATGTGATTGAAACTTTTTATTGGACCTTCCTGCGTTTTGTACCAAATTGAATAAGTACGAGGACAATCTCTCAGATCCCTGAAAGTAAAAAAAAATAGTTTATTGAGATTCGAGGTCCGGAAGTGCCTCGTTCGACCGGAAATAGCAATGCTTAATTGCATATATATGACTAAAAATTCTTATTGGTTCTTCCTGCCTTTTGTACCAAAATGCACAAGTGCGAGGACCTCTTTCAAGGATCTAAGAGATTGTCCTCGCACTTGTACATTTTGGTAAAGTTGCCAAAGTTCAACCGCGCGCGCATCATAACGCCGACAAGCATTTCTGCGGACGATCTCAGCGTTTCGTGCCAACGATGGACGGTATGTTTGTACTTTCTCGTTGACATGAAACGCTGAGATCGTCCGTATACGCGTATACTTGGTGCGAGACACTACCGTCTTCTTGATTAGAATGAATCTTGTATTGAAGTTTACATGTCTATATGATGTATATTATGTCTAAAGGTTCATCGACGGCTTTTGGCTTTTTGTGGTGATGAAACGGTTGCTGTGAGTACAATAAGACGGGTTATTTGTGCAAAAGGTTCGCAAATTGCAAAAATGAGTGATTTACGTGATTCGAAGACCAGAAACAGCAACAACTGCGAACAAAGAAAGAGTAGACGAGATGGTGCGCGAAAATCGACAGATCTAGAGACCCTCTAAACAGAGTCTGGCCATAAGGAGGCCACTTTTGATTGGTCCGCCAGTTTTGTCAAAAACAAGAGAAACAGAAAGAAAAAGAGATAGAAAAGAGACAGAGAAAGAGATAGGGAGAAAGAAAAAGCGATAGTGAATGTATATCCCTCTCTCTCGCACGATTTTGACAAAAATCGCTTATGGCCAGACTCTGTTAGAGGGTCTCTAGACAGATCCAAAAGCTGCCGATGAATCTCTATCGGCGAAACGTTTTCGCTAGTTAAGCATTCTATAACTACGGCGCGCTTGCACCGAACTGTATTACACGGTCCCATTTTAAACACGCTAACGCTCAAATAACAAAACAAACACTAACAAGTAGCTAACGACTGTAATGTAGACACCACGCGTTATTCAATATTCGGTTTTAGAATGACGATATTCCCTCTTATTCAACAGCTGCGCACTAGGAGGCAAAACTTTCAAGCCCACCATCATATTAATCTTGAAATAATTATTGGATCTAATGATATTTTTTAGATCCAGTAATTCATAAGGAATTCAAAATTTCATTTTAAAAAGGCTTAAATAATCTACGTGTAACGTTTAAACTTTGCGTAAATATACACATCGATCAAATGTGAATCACACTTAATTAGAATTTAAGCAACAACAATTCCGGTTATTTTTTCGAAACGATCTTAATAGCATGAAATAAAATGTTTAATTAGACAATGTAAATGAGTTCATAGAATAAAAACTAACATATAAGAGCAACAGTAATCCATGAATCCATGAATTTAATTTGAAATAGGAAAAAATTAAACATTTGAGTACATATTATTATTTATTTTGTAATATTTAATATTTCGTTGTCAAATGGTAACGATTTGGACGCGATATACACGGAGTTCGAGCATTTGTTTACTTACGGTGTAGATCACGTCATTGTGCATACACGCGGACACCTTGCCGCGCCATTTTTACGGTGACACTTGTACAAAGAAGTAACGGCGCGAGCCGTTCAATATACTGTCGCACATGCATTATCCCACGAAACGCGACCGCGACAAGAATCAAGTGAAAACGTTAGTATTCCTCACGAACAGTTATCGAATTTGATACGTGTGTGAAGTTAGCCTCGCACTTTTCGAATTCTATATTTTTATGAATTGTGCTGAATTGTGCTACGTTTGTGCCGTATTGTGCCGCAAATCACAACTTTGTAACTCAAAGCGTATTCAAGAAAATAAAAAAAAACAATTTTTGACAGCCCCGCACTTTTCAAATTTTGAGTTTTTCTTTATTGTGCCGTATATGTTTGTGCTGACTTGTGCCGCAAACGCGAGATCGATAACTTCAATAACAATTAAGAAAAAAAAAAAACAAAATTATACTAGCCCCGCACTTTTGTCGAATCGAACCCAATTTTTTTTTGATAGATAGATGATAATTTGTGCCACATTGTGCCGTTGGAAAAAACTCTATATCTCCTTTCATTTAATAAATAAAAAATGTTGAACCTCAAATACAAAATAACAAAAAACTATTTTTACAACGCATTTATCGAAGTTCTGCAAGCATAGTGTAGTTGTGCTAAACGAGTACAACAGAAAAACAGTCGGAAATGTATCGAAAGATGCAGGGGTTGAAAAAAAATTGGCCCGAGGGGATGGGGGTGAGAAAAAACTTCACATTTTTTAATTTTTCAAAGTTGTGCCGAATTGTGCTAAGCGAGTACAATAACTTTTCCTAATGACAAAATGTCCTCAGATCGCTAATTTCCGCAGCACAATCATTTAAAGAAAGCAGTTTTTAGGAATTACAATTTTCAAACACTTATAACTTTTGAACCGCGACAAGGAATGGAATTCTGCGAGTTGTGCTATTCGAGTACAACCGGAAAACGGCCAGAAAAGTTTTGAAAATTGTAAGGGTTGGAAAAAATGGGCCAAAGGGGGTGGGGATGAGAAAGAAACTTTACATTTTTGAATTTTCTAAAGTTGTGCCGGATCGTGCTAGGCAAGTACAATCACTTTTCCTAATGACAAAAAGTCCTCAGATCGTTAATTTCCGCAGCACAATCATGGATTCCATAATTAACGATTTATATGTGTATTTACTATTTAACGAAGATATTTTGTATGGTATATTCATTCGGGAAGATTTCATAGGCGTACGACGCGTTGTTTATTTTACCTTGAATTTTTCGTAACGGTTACGGAGATAAACAAAGATCACAGCGGCTCGGCGTACGGTGCGCAATTAGAGGTCACCGCGCTATCATTCGCTCACCGACAGTCGAGCACACAGGTAGCGGCGCGAGAAGTTCCGTGTACTGAAGCTTCGTGCGATCGTAACTTTACAAACGATTAGAAGCTATCAGCTTGCACGAATAACTAATACCAACGAAACTAACTAACGATACCTATTATAAAATAGTATATATCAAACAGTATCTATCGGCGATTAACAGGCTGACATACGGAATTCGGTGCTCATTTTTTCGCAAAGCTATCGCATGGCTTTTCGCCGGCGATAACCCTCCAACGGGTACGACCTTGGCTAGGTGGGGTTGTGCCGTACAAAGTATCGCGCGATTTTAATAATTAACATATAACCGTGTTCTTTCCACGTTCTCAGGCGGGATTCGCTGCCTCGGCGAAGGGTCTCATCGCTGTCCTTCGCGTCAAGTGGACGAACGCGTTTGTACCGACGGAGAGTTATTGTAAAGAGTTATTTCTCGTCGGTTCCCATGAGATCCATCCGCGACGCTTAATTCGGTGTCCCGTTGAAAGCTTGAGATTTCTTTTGCAGGGCTGCAATTAAACCCTGGTTTCCCCGGCGGTTCCCGCAAGCTCAATGGCTTTGATATAGCGAAGCGCATACGCGCAAATTGGGGGTTGCTCAGACACCACCGTGTCTCTACAATACCGTGTCTCTTGATTATTAAGGAAGGGTTGAAAGGAAAATGAAAAAATATTATTTTCATATTTGCTCTGATTATATTTGTAGTAATAGCTTCATACGTAAATTAAACAAATCCTTTTTATTCACATAGAATTCACATAGTCTTTTGTCATAGAACAAAGTTTACGTTCAGCTACTTTTTTAATGAGATTCATTAAAAAAAAGATATCTAGGCGACCGGTCGAAGTTGCATTTGTGGTAGGAATACAATACGAGCGATCGATATCCTCTCGACAACGATCATCAGTGGCGTTGATCAACAATGAGATTACGATTCTTCCGCGTTAACTTTTTCCGTCTGTGCTGATACGGTATCCTCGGCGACTGTTTCTCGAATTCCCATCCATTTGCAGCGCTTTTCCAATTCTTGTCGATACCTGTATACATATATTTTTCCGTCGCTTAATAAAAAGATTACCATTACTTATCCCGAAAGTATTTTTTGATCTTATCGATTACTGAAATTATAACAACTGCGCTGTATTTTTTAAAATTTTTGTTAGAAATTATACAATGCTATATAAATACGTTACCTAGGATGGTTGATTGCGTATATCCATGGATCGATACACGACACCGTTTTGGCGAATATGGCTGGTAACATAGTCGACAACGGAGTAAGCACTTCGCTGGAACATACATAAAATGAAATGAATGTAAAAATAGGAAACTTCTTGAATCGTAGAATATTTTCGAACGTATTACCGATTTCCGTAAGCTCCAATTAAAGCGACAACCGCATATGGTGTCCATGCAAGCATAAAGAGGAAGAATATCGTAAATGCGGCTTTAGCGATTCTCATCTCAACGCTCCTTTCTTTATCCTGGTTCGACACGAGCGACTTGACGTTCATCTTTTTAGCCTGTGCACACACACACAATACGTCAAAATGAATCCTCCGCAATTTATTTCATCGCGATATAGAAGCTCAGGATCGATCTGTCGCACGAAATTTCTGCTTACTTGATCGCGGAGCATTTTTTCGTGAGTGCGAATAGACTTCAGCAATTGCGAATAGAAGTATATAATCAGTATCATAGGAAGGACATACGCCCAGAAGAATATCATTATCACGAATGTCCTCGTGTCCTCGTTGTCCGTGAGATAATCGAAGCTACATGTGGTAAGAAAACCCTCTGAAAATTGTATTGTGTCTGCTGAACGTTCCGTTTAGAGGAATGCTTCATTTTTTTACTAGGAAATCGAATAATAAAATTACCTTAAATATGAGATTTTATTTTAATATCAAAAACCTCAAACGGCAATGCGAATTATACGCGAAAATATAAATTAATCACATAAAATTAGAATATGGAGCTTAAATACGGAAATTAAATCTTATTAAATCTTATTATTTGAATTAAATCTTATTATTTTAATTAAATCTTATTACTTTATTTTACTAAACCCATTACTTCGTTAAATCTTATTACTTTTCTATCAATAAAGGAAGTAGGAGGAATCCGCTTACCTGCCACGTACCGACCCCAAAGTCCAGTCATGGGCAATATCGAGAATGGTAGTGCCCAAAACCATGTAAACAGAGCTAACACCATAGCTTGTTTTCCATTTAGTCTACCGTCAATCGGACAGCTAATTGTTCTGTAATATCAAGATGTGTAATAGAATAATTACCCCGTCATTGTTATCGATTACATATTGCTTAATAATAAAGTTCGAGAAACATTCACTGGATCGTAAAATTTTTCGTCTTATTAGCCCAGACAGCACACAGATATCCGAAGGACATTCATAAGACGTCCTTCAAGGATATTGAGGATATCCGTAGACCATCCGTTTTACGTCCTTCGGACATTCTATGGATATCCATGGTATATCCGTTTATGAAATTGGTGGACATGATAAAAGCTATATCAATACATTTTGCTACATATAACCACCAAGAATATGAAGTATCTGCATTAACTTTAGAACTGAACGAAATTGTATTGTCAAAATACATCTTATTTACTTTCACACATTGGAGCCCAATTTTAGGGACTCGTCTTCAAAAAACCATTTCGTTAAAACATGGATGAAGACTTTTGTAATGCTCGTCTTTTATTCCATCTTATATGGTTTTTTACTTATAAAAAATACGAGAAGTCCGCGTCCATCTAATGGCGATGCCGCGTACTGGTCGCGGATGTAGTGCGGATTATATGGACATATAAACTTGTCTATTTTGGGATATTCCTATATGTCCATAAATGTATATCCTGTGGATATTATTATAAGGTCCATACAGATCCTGACAAGAAATGGACACAAAACGGATGTCCATAGGATATTCTGTGCTGTCTGGGAAGTTTATTATCGATACCATCGACATAGTTGTTTACGACAATGCGCAAGTTATTAAATTTTAACGAGCGTGTATCCGCTTTCGCGATTGTTCAGTAAAGGATCCAATAAAAATCCAATAAAAATTGCTCAGTAATAATCAATAAAAAACCAATCAAAATTGCTCAATAATAATCAATAAAAACTGTCAAAGCCGGATCGCGCATTCCGACCTGTATCGATCGAAAGCGATCGCCGCGTTGGTGATCGCTTGTCCCATTCCGGAAATCGCGCCGAGCAAAGCATACACATCGCATCCGGTTTCCCAACCAATCGTTCGCTCCAGGAAGCTGTTTATGATCAGCATAGGCATCTCCGTTGCCATCAGTAGGTCGAACACGGCCAAATTCAAGATAAATACGTTCGATGGTGTCCTCAGTGATTTCGATCTGGATATTAATATTTATATCAAATCAAATATCCACATTACGAGATGCATTGATTAATTTTTAAAAAGATTATTTTTTTGCGAGGAGAAATAGAATAGAATGCGGTAAGGTATTTCGTATCGTACGCAGAGACTGTGCTGAAGCGATTCAGTCTCACGTATAAAGATGGCGACAGCACCACCATTTTGTCGGTTTTACAAACACCCCGCAAGGATAACTGATTCGCACAGTTATTTGGGCTTAGCGAACCCATGGACCCGAGCTTACTACACTGCGGACACTCGTATAATATTTACATATCTACACGCATTTTTGTGAGAGATAGTGCAATAAGCAATTGAGAAAAAACAAAGTACAATCTAATTTAGCAAGAATAAGAATAATAAAAGTAGGAACAAAATAATAAGAATAGGAAGAAGTCTTGTATGTGCTTGATGTAGATAGAGCAAGACAGCGCAAGATAAAATTTATATTTTTATATTTTATTCTGACTGTTCTTTAAAAAAAATCTTACGAGCATTTGTAATTACATAATAGTAATTGTAATGTAGTAATTGTAAAGTATTTGTAATGTAAAAATTAAAAATGGTTCATTGCAAAATTAAGAAAAAAAATTAGGAATAATTTTCTTTTTGTGTCAAGTTTAATCTTACCAAAAATTGAGAATAACTTTATTTTTGTGCTAAGTTTAATAAAATTATAGGTATACAATCATCATGTAAGGACAGACAAAACTAATAAAATTCTTAAAATATACATTTTAGAAATGTATTTTATAAAAAAAAACACTATATAATTATTAATCGGATTCTTTAAAATTGTATTGCTGACAATTCTTGTAATTTTCAATTTAATTAGGCTCTCTTTGATATATTAATTTTCACAAGTTTTCTTGTGAAATTTTTTAAAATGATGTGAACTTACGTGCTAAAAATCCAAATAACGATGCCATTCCCGACGAGGGACAGCATCAGGAGAAAAAGGTAAATGAGTGCGAGGGCAACGTGCCATAATCTTCCGGGCGCAAGGAACACACGCCAATGCGGGTGCACCAGGTCCTCGTGCTCGGCGGGGAAGTTCCATCCTAGAAAACGTTCTTGCAGCGGCTGTACATCTCTGTTATTTAAAAATACACCAGCTAATCAATATTTGATTATACGGAGTTATTGAAATTTGCAAAACTCTCCGACCGCGACGAATAAAGCTTCTATAAATTAAATAATGGAAGCTTATATTGTTCGTTCAAATTCAGCGGATGTGATTCTCTCAGAATTTAAATCCGGTGTTTAACTATCGTGATGGTTGAATACTGAAATAATATCTTGCAAAATATTTTATATAAGGTCAAATCAATCATTTTGTATCTGCCGAAGAATCTGTCATGATAATTAACGTCGACTACCAGAAAACTCGAAAAGTTGCTTTGAGATGAGAAACGCCATTATTTATGCAAAATCTGTTGGTGCACAAAATTGTAATATTTTCTCAATTTGATCAAAACGCGATAAAGCAAAACCGTGAATCGCTATCTGCAGAGATTAAACGGGCAGCCAAGAATTTCCATAAGACCTATGAGGGTAATTTCTGTCGCTTCCTTCGTGACCGGCATTATTACTCCGTCACGACATCGCAAATGTAAAGGTTGTAGGACAAATAGCTTTCGCGTCGACGATAAGAATTGCGACTTTCCCGAGTAAGACGACCCGCAAATTCGCTACATCGATCGCAGTGCGACGCAACGTGGACGTGATCCATTTACGCGCGGCAAATTCGTTCGATGATAAAATCGTCGCCGATACGATCGAAGGGGCATAACGTCACGAAAAGTTTCGACGCGCTATCGAGCACGAGCGAACTCGAACAATATACATTAATCTCACATAACCGAGACTTGTACCGGGCGAATAATATCGCTAAATCTCATCCGCGTGCAGTCGACGTTATACATTATTATCGATAGCATTGTTATCTTCGTTGTTGCACCATCGCCACCGGCGGTTATTTCGAAAAAAAGATTCTCATTCATCGCGTGGAAAATGACGCGTGCTTTCACGTGCAGGCAATATTAATGGCGATGAGATCCACGCGCATGCATCGTCGGTGGATTAAATCTGGCCGTGCGCTAATTGGGATGTCGAGTGATTATTAGTCCTCCCGGATTATATCGAAAGATCGAAGTAGCGGTGTAGCGCAGTAATGCGCGCATGATTTGATAGCCTGTCTATTCTCTGGTCGTAAGAGCTCCGTAAGCTCTCCCTTAACATATCGCGATCATATTCGCGAATGAAACGCATCTACGTTGCGAGCGTTGTGTACATGCGCTCGATGAGAACTTTCGTGCCTCTCGCTCGCTCCTACTCTCGCTCTATATTCTCTCCCGTGCCGCGAATATTATTAGCGGCGCTTCGCAGCCGCCACACAATGTCGGATGATTATGAGGAGAACGGTACGGAAACACGGTATAGCGCCGCACCTACCCGACTCTGCTGCTGAAAGCCAATGGCCCAGCCACGATACTACTACCGTTGTGCATCAACATCCTTCGATGTAAGTCGAGTCGCAGGCTGACAAGTGCGCGGTCGATGCACCGTACGATGCAACCACCTCTGCTGAAGTTTGTCGGCTAGTTTTCTACAAGTTAACCCGCGAACACGAACGATTGGACAGACGCTATCGATACGTAGGACGATTTTTCTCCCTTCTCTCGCGGTCTGACTGGACTTGTCGGCGCTGCAGGGTACAGACGACGAGACGGATCCCCGGACGAGATGTATACTTTAAAGCCGCACGTAATAGCCGTGAGAAGTTCCTAGGTTGAAGTGAGACGCGGCGCGAAGGGATGGGCGCACGTTCCGCAACTCACTTGTCCGGCCGCGCCGTTATCGCTCCCTTTTATACGTCCACGACATTTCGGATCGAGGATAGCGTGCCGGCTGAGAGCTTAATTCGATTTGCGATTTACCGAATGCGAGAAACCTTTCGCTCGGGCCCGAAGCTCGTCCGTCACGCGACCGATCCTCGCTGCACGATCTTTTTTCTCTCTTTCTCTCTCTCTTTGTAAGTCGTCTTTTCTCCTAATGTATCGTAATCTCTATTCAAGGTAATCGCGGTTATTCGATTCGTCATTTTGTGCGGCGTCAGCATTGATCCTCGCGAGCACGCGACAGTTGAGCTTAACGAACTTATTGATAAAAACGTAACGTATTATACATTATTACAATCCCTGTTGCGGTTGAGAGACGAGATAAATTAATTTCCCGTGCGAGAGAGATCGCTTGCGAAACTAAGTCGGCTCGTTAATAAGTCAGCATCTTCCAACTAGATAATATAACATCGGCTGCAAATATCCGCTTCTGATGGAGCGGAAAATGTTAAATAGCGAATGTTGGTTTAAAAAAATCGATTTCCGATATAATAAAATGCAATTTACAGGAGCGCGGCCGTCCGCCTCGAGTTAATTAAATTTCCAATGTAGATCCTAATCGACATTTTATTACGCCTTATCGCGATACAGCCGATGAACCGTGGCCGCAGAACGCAACGCGACCGATGAGAGAATTCTAGAACGAGCACGGGTGCGTTTCTCGTTACACCGCGAGCTCGCAGTCGGCCGCAGAGGTTTTTCATTCTCGCGGTTACTATGCTGGCGATACGCGCGGGAAATTCATCTCGAGGAGTGCATCCGATATACGGCCGTGCAAGCGACGGCCTCACGTTTTCACCGTTGTCCATGTTCGCCCGTTCGCGACCGCAGCCTTCACGCATCCACTGGATTAAATCATAAAATTGTCCCGGAACGGTTGCGAAATTCCGCTGATTTACGAGCGGGACCGTGACTCTCGTGTACTCTCCTCTCGCCCAGGTACTCGTAGCCGTTATCCACCTACTCGCATGGCAGTCATCAACGACACCGCTCCGGCTGTCCCGCATAAACTGACTATCTCGATAAAGATGATTCGAACGGAAAGAAACGTTTCGCCGTCGAAAATACGAGGTATAGACTAGGAAGTAGAGTGGAATTGGAATCTCTTTTTCCTTCTCTTTATTTCTCTCTCTCTCTCTCTCTCTCTCTCTCTCCCCCTCTCCCTCTCTCCCTCCCTCCCTCCCCCCCCTCTCTCTCTCTATAGTCGCCAAGCGAGATAAAAGAATAATAGTAAACTGCAATCTTTCTTTTTTGCATATGTCCCAGTTGCATTAATCTACTTGTACAAAAAAAGTCGTTATTAGTTATTTTTCTTTCTACTTATTTAATTTCCAATGATAAATATAATTTTTGCATAAATCAGATAAAGAATAGATGCGCGTTCCTCATTCGTTGACGAACAGAGTAAAACCGAGGGAATATGAAGCATCGCTCGACAACGCAAAGAGAGCGAGCATGGCGGCGCTTTTTCACGATTCACCGGCTATATTTACGAGCAGCGTTCGCCCATGTAATTCGCGCGACTTATAAAGCACCGTCACCATTGTCCGTGATGGAAATTCAGCGGAAAGATTGGATGACAAACAATGGGCCTAGCCCGGCCAGATTATGGCAACAATGAACGGGACGAACGACGCAACGACGCGACGGTGGTCCGCGTTGCAGTTTGCGCTTCTATTTCGCCTTTCTCATACATGTGTTGTACACTCCTCGCACTTTCACGTATACTTTCGCGACTTGTCATTTCCCCATTTCAGATGTCCATTGTCGATACTTTGGCTTGTCGTCAATAGCGTGTCGTGATTAAAATAAGACTATATTGAACTTTCGTAAAGCCGCAGATAACATCGATTTCGAATATTATTTACGGGACTTGGTAAAACATTACCACACCCGCCGCGATATCTCTTGCTTACATCTACCATTTTGCTACCTTGGTCGACGCCTTCCTCTTTTTCGTATGTTCATCGGCCAATATCCGATTGCCAGCCGATACAAATAGAGATCGATCATGGCTTTGGTTACGGGCCAACGACGTGTGCCAATAGGACCACTTGATTGGACAAAACTGTAGCTCGTCTTTTTAGATCATAGCACGCTGTATTTTTCTGTTTTGGCGGTTCGATAAGCCACGTTGGCGGCATTCGATCTATTGAATGCCCGTTTTGCGTTCAACCTTTAAAAAAAAAAAAAACGCGAAATTCCGGAATGGAAGGATGAATCAAATATCAATTACGAAAACACACATTTATGTTTTTATTATTAGAATATTGTAATCGTAAAACGGTATAAAATATTCAGCTGATAGAAACGTTTAGAGGAGTAGCGTTAACAACAGACGCTACTGCAAAGTGCTTCCACTTCGTTACGTCGTGTGTTTATCGTGACCCAAGCGGCAGAACTTGTCACATATTCCCGTTGCAGCACATACGAGACCTTAAACCGTTGCCTAGTCTTCGCGTATCTGGGTCACTTCCGGAACGGAGCGGGATAGGAATAGGATATTGATTGGTGTCGTAAATATATGAAACTGAAATATTAATGGCCAGACTTCGCGGGATAACTACATCTTATCTTGCTTACCTTCGACCTTTCATTTCTAACGTCATCACCGTTGCTTCGCTATACGGCGCATTGATTCTTACCCTCGTATACGAGGTGTGATCAAAAAGTTTGTGCAATTTTTTAATTTTCCGCGCTAGAAGTGTCCGGATAGAAAACTATTTTTTTTATGTTGGTACACTTGTGCTTGAAATATGTTCATAGTGGTAGCCATATTGGGCGCGTATTTCACATTTGATAGCTAAGTGAATAAATTGTGTTTTGTTGTGTTCGGCGATTTTGTAATACTTTATAATGGAGGATCAAAGAGTTTGCATAAAATTTTGTGTCAAAAATGAGGGTGCTCTAACGTGGTGAAAATGTTGCAAAAGGCTTTTGGTGAGTCTAGTAGTCTAGAGCAGGAACGAACGGTTTATAAATGGTACAAACACTAACACAATAGTAAAATACGGCCAGCAATTTTCGCTCGTAAAAAGAATATGCAATTAATTTTCAACGAATTCCGTTTTATTAACTAAGGTACGAAAGCTTTCAAGAAGGTCGTGAATCAGTTAAAGATGATGATAGAGTTGGAAGACCAAGCACATCAACGACCGATGAAAAAGTGGAAGAAGTTAAGAAAAAAATTATTGCTAATCGTCGAATCACTATTAGGGAAGTTGCTGAAGAAGTTGGTGTCTCATATGGTTCATGCGAAACAATTTGATGCAAACTCATGCAAACTCAATTTCATGCAAACTCTTTGATCCTCCATTATAAAGTATTACAAAATCGCCGAACACAACAAAACACAATTTATTCACTTAGCTATCAAATGTGAAATACGCGCCCAATATGGCTACCACTATGAACATATTTCAAGCACAATTGTATCAACATAAAAAAATATAGTTTTCTATCCGGACACTTCTAGCGCGGGAAATTAAAAAATTGCACGAACTTTTTGATCGCACCTCATATATGATCTTCATCCCCGTATATGTGATCCTTAGCCGATAGTACTCACGTAGTCAAGTTGTAGGAAGAACGGACAAAGGAATGCAGATTGAAGCGACGCGGATTAACGAGGATTAACGCTAATTGTGCGGTCGGCGTCGACGACTCCTCGTTCTTGCTGTTCTCGCGATGGCAATTCACCGGAGTGAGTGAATACGAGTTAGGATAATCCCATGGTAGGTCCTCGTTTTCCCGACGACAGTTCGATCTCGAGAAACCAGTCGAGAGGATTCTCGATGCGACGAGATTGGAAGTTGACACTTTTTCCCAAGTCAAGAGCCATCGCTATTATTCAAATTGTCTCATCAAAGTCAGTCACGACGCGAAAGCTCTCGCGTCGTTACGCGTGATCAATTCAGCGTCGCATTTAATCAAAGGTCGTTCTTACGAAGCGGAATTATGATGCGCTATCGATCGACTTTTGAGGGGGACGACGTGTTTGAAGCAATTCGTACAAAGAGTACCTCGACGAGTGGTTAATTTTTTTAATTTAACGACGAGATACAATAACGAATTTTTTTCGACTCGCCGGCATGACGGTGCGCTTTAACGAAATCCATCCTTCTTTCGTTTTCTCCCCGGTTTCGGTGACAGCGGCGAGTCATTATGCACTTTTATTCTGCGATTATTTTTACGTGGGTCGAGAAGAACTACATACATTGAGGTAGCGTCGCGGACAATAAAGCGTATTATGCGCCTCTCGCCAGGATATCTATCCGCGCGTTGAATGCTTGCATTCTTTCGGTATCTCGCTCGACAAAAAGAAAGCTGTACCTTCGCTCTTCAGTCCGCGAAAGTTGGTCCGTTATGCGAGGGAGACGAATACAAAAAGCCGGCGGTGACTGATTGCAAAGAAGCCATTATCGAAATGGAAGAAAACTATAAAGAGCAATGCAGTCTTTCGATACTTCATAGCGGGCGTAAATTTTTGCGGCCGCTTGTACAGGAATAGTACGCGACGAGTGTACGGCTGATTGCATGCGGCGAGTAAATGCCTGTCGATTGTTAGGAACCACAATATTTGAAGGCATAATATCACCGAAATAAGCGTGTTGTGCACGACGTTGCGAGGTGAAATATACCCGTTTTGATGGCATAACTAACTGATATAAGAGAGAAGAAAGGAGAAGGAGAGGGGGAGAGGAGAGAGAGAGAGAGAGAGAGACGCATGTGCACGATTGCAGTAAAGGTATCATAAACGTTTCTGTAAGAAGATTACTTATACATATATATCTATGTCTATATAAGTTTGCCGCTGTGAATTTGATTTTACGAACGAATAATGGTGAAACTATCTTAGTGAACATAACTCACAGAAGTATGATAAATAATACAAAATAAAAGGAGTTTATGATATGATTCCTCGAATTCCTTCTATTTTTTGAGTGTGCATATTCTTTTGGGAGTTTCGTGAACACCTGGTCAGTGTTCCCCTTTCTTCAGAGCAGATACGATCCAACAGAAACACAAGCGGTTGCGTCGGTTCGATCCTGATGGTCATTGGGATCGATGCAGCTGTAAGCGTAAATGTACTCAAAGCGACAGATCCGACAGCTAGAAACGAAGCGCACAGTCAACGCGGATCGATTTGATCGCGCGACTTTGACTCGGCCGGCTCGGGGCAGCGAGCCGTATGATGCCGAATAAAATGGATAGTGGAAATGGATAATCTTGGTCAGCCTCTGTGTGCGGCACAGTCGCGGCCCGTTGCACCGCGAACATGATTAACGCGTTAACATCGCATCGCTCATTATAGTTCTGATCATTGTAGATCCATTAAATACGCGTTATTATTTCCTCAGAATCCACCTGTTTGCTAGAACAATCGATCTAGAGACTATGCATTGGTATTGGGACCATGAAAGTATAAAGTTATTAGATTTCACAAGTATAGTCTTTACCGATTTCCAATCCTCTTACGCGTGCTTTCTTGTTTGTAACAACTTATCTTAAGTATTTATAAATTTAAAAGAATCTCTTAGAATGGATATAGGTAATGGATAGGTAATGAACATTACATCTTTTGCATTTAATGAATGTTACATATTAACAATTAGTATTAAATTTTTCATGATTTGTTGATTGAAAGGCGACTATTGCAAGGTTATTATTACAAACTCTCCTGCAAAACACATAAGAGTACGCGAGTTTATCGGGAATACCGCTGGTTTGCTTGTCTGTAGGAGTAGAGAATACGAGAACTTCGCCGTTGAAACGCAAAAGCGGAAACCGGAGCCAACGACTTAGACGAGACATACACCAAGTATGTGTACGTATGGCAGTAGAGCTAACGTTTCATTTGTACTTTCGACCTACTCTCTCCTTTGTCAGTGACGTTCTAGCGCGTGTTACAAAGAGTCCTGGTCCTCTTGGTAGGATAACGTCGATTTCGTGGGATTCTTCGGAAAAATCTCCATAATTTAGGGAATTACCTTTTGATGTTTGAGATGAAAGACTTTCAACGTTGAATGCTTTGGCTTACTACGCAAGTCTTCGCATTTTTCCTATTCGGCACACCCCTCTCTCGTCGTCCGTTGTTTTTCGGCAAGAAAATCGAAGAACGGTAGAGTACAATAAAGGGAGAGTTTCGCCAAAACGGGAATCATGATTGCGTTTCGTTCACGAAGCTAATCTCGTCTTCCACGCTTCCCTTTACCGAGACGTATTTTGGATTGGCAAACCGCGTGAACGACAGTTGAAATTGCGGCGCTTCGACAAGTTTCGCGACCAAAGCAATTCACTAATACCTTTAACACATTACTATGTAACCTGTAGCCACCTTGCTTGGATTATAGTACTCTCGCGTCGATCGCGATCCTATTTTCTTTTACATTTTTTACTGTGCAAATTAGCAAATATCACATATATATTATAACACCCAAGAAAATGTATCCATCAGCGATACGTTCAAAATGGTAAAGAAATTATTCCGTCAAAGTGGCTTTTGTATTCCCAGGAAAAGTATGAAAGAAAAGGTAAAATACCGGAACAGGAATTACAAGAGGTAACGGCCATAGCCGCGTGTGCAAGTGCGTTCTGTTTAAGCTCGAAATGGAACAACGCGGTAACAAAAGGGGAACTCTCACAATGTGCGTCTGGGTTTGCCCGGGAAGGAAGGAAGGAAGGAAGGCTCTCGCACAGTCGTGCGAATACATACGCTCGCGGTGCTCGCTGCAATTCGCAATTTCTATGAGCGCGGGACGAAGGTGAGCATACCTCGTCGGCACCGAGGCGAACCAGAGCTTAATTTCGCTCCGAGAATCATGCTCGTTCAAGCGTCAAGTCGCGTCGCGTCGCGTCGCGTCGCGTCGCGCCGCGCCAGACCGGCAGGCAGACCGCACCGGGCCGAGCTGTGCCATGCTGGCGACTGTACGGTTCGTACGGGACAGTTGAATCGCTCCGGGGGATTCTCCATCTTTTGTCTTAGCACAATGGCGGCCGCAGCACAAAAGTGACTAAGTGCCCGTAATACTCGCCATTATACGCCCCCTTATTCCCGCGCACCTTTTCTGTTTCTCTCACCTGATCCCCGCGGGCCCCTCTTTCACCTTCCTACCCCCTCCGGACTCTCTGTATATCTGTTACTTGGCACACCTTCGACCCACCTAATGCGAGAAACGGTATAATGCGACTTTGTGCTTGTGGTGAACGCAACGCGTTGTGTTGTGCCGGAAATAACATTGCCGCGCCGGTAGGTAGGTGTACGCGCGCCGTTCGCGTGATTTCGCGCGATACGTCTCGCCCCTGTGCTATCGAACTCGGCTGGCAGGAATCATTAATTTGCGCTACCGGCCCCTCTTAATACCACATCTGGCTTACGAATTGCTTACAATATCCACCGACCTTGAAACCTTGGAAGACGTTGTTGTGCGCTTATAATACTGTGCGCACTTATAAGCCGATTTATTATTCAATTGTTATTTTCTCTTCGACGGCAGAGAGACCTCTTAATATCGTCGATCTATTTCAAGCTCACTTTAAATAATCTATAATCTGCAACAAAAATCGGGACACATCGATATAATTCTATTTATAATTTTAGGTGCCGTGGAATATGGATAGCATTCGAGAAATCTGGATGCATACTGTGCACGTATATATAGACACACACGTATATAACATATATGGCACATAAAATTATAAATAGTATTTTGTCTTGAGTTGTATAATAAATCATTTAAAGTGAGCTTTTTATAAAGGGGGTGGGGGGGATTAATAATTGATAAATCAGGTAAATAGGCAAAATGTATTTTCCAGAAATATTATTAGAATTATTCACTACTATTATTGACGCAATTATTATAATTATTATCGCGGACCAGCATTAGATGAAAAACTATTTTGATGTTCAAAATTCAGTACGATCATCGTGAGAATTAATTGCTGAATTGAAAAATAAAGAACGCGGCAAATTGTCCAATTTTTATTGGCGTTCAGCACGTTCCTTGTGGACCGCAATCAGTCCATGTTGGGAAAACGTACGAGTGGCAACGAGAACATCGGCGATCCTGTGGCGCCATTCTCGCGATATTAATAGGTCGCCGTTTCTCGTTGAGCGGAGGTACACGTTTAGTTAGCACCCGCGACAGCAATTTGTAAGGGCGTCGGTGGTTTTCACGACGGGCAGCACAGCGGACGCGCGC
Source organism: Aphaenogaster floridana (assembly GCA_003063835.1). NCBI lineage: Eukaryota > Metazoa > Arthropoda > Insecta > Hymenoptera > Formicidae > Aphaenogaster > Aphaenogaster floridana. The sequence continues at coordinate 475,407 of NJRP01000056.1, forward strand.
GCCAGTACGAAATTGATATAACCGGGTCCCGCAATGCTTGAACATACCGTGATGTATAGCCAACATCTGGAGACTCTTCGGGCCACGTGATACGTAGGATACTGGGAAAGAGTAGCGCGGCTTTCGGGAAAATTAAAAATCCTGTTGAATCGATACTGAATCGCATGACGGCACACAAGGTAAAGAGATACCGAACGTTTCGGCAAAGGTTAGTCGGTCGGTTCGCTCTTTCTAATTACGTAACATGCACCTGCTTTTATCGAGAATCTCTCAATCAGTCCTTAAAATCTAATGTTTTTGTCCCTATATTTATATGAGCACAAAATATCACTATACTAGCCGATGAAAAATTAATGTCTATACCACATACAAGACATTAATATGTAATATAGAAAAAATTGAAACTTTAATATTTCTAAATCGCCAGTAAATAATTAGCAATTAACAATTAATACATAGTAATACGACTTGACTGGCCATAGATGGTATTTTAATTATCACGTATCAACCATACGGATTGTGGTCCTCTACGTGCAACAAATTTAATATTAATAAATTTAATATTAATAAATGCTAAAATGCTTTTAGCATTTATTA
>NJRP01000056.1:476558-533071 GCA_003063835.1 Aphaenogaster floridana
TTTTTATAATACTAAAAATTTTTTTAAAAATTTAATTATATGTTGATATAATGCAAGTGATAATTATTTTTAAAAACACATGAGTCCAACAAATTTTTAAGATCAATCTGATTTACATGTTATTTTCAATTTATATGATAGATTAGATTACTTATTTTATAATTAGATTACTTATTTTATAATTAGATTACTTATTTTACAATTAGCTTACCTATACCAATAATTAAATTACCATTGGACTCTTGATTAATTAGAAGTGACTGTAAAAAAGTGTGAGATAACAGTAGCGCTTTTACTGAGTGAGTAGTCAACAATATATCTCGGGAAAGTTGCCGGCTGTTAGCGCAGAGTTTCGCCAGTGTTGCTGTAAACATAGACTTTAATATGTATGAGGAGTCTAAATGTATGCTATATCCCCTCTATTGACTATGATATAGAATAGCCAACTATGTTGAACTTTGGATAGCCAGATGCATGTTAAGGAAAAAGCAATAAAATAAATATAGGAATGCATCTGACAGATTTTTTATTGACCCAGTTACACACACATAAACTGAGTTAATTTGATAACAAAATTTTTACAGAAATTTACATATTTACATATTTAATATCTAAAATTAAAACATTCACTTATGGAAATTTAAGAAATTTCGTGAAAATTAAACGACCTATATATACAGGGTGTATTCGAAATTGAAGCATTTATTTTAACAGCATATAAATCGCATCAAAGTAAGTCATTTAGCCAAATATTGTTCAGATAAAAGTTGTAAGATAACGGAGATACAGGGATGCAAGTTTTCGAATACAAACCCGCTGGAGTGACACATTAAGAAGTAAATAATAGGGTATTATGTGTCACATTAGAATGTCACATTAAGGTCATTTAATAGGGTGTGAGAGGGGCATGTCGCATTTGGAACCCGCTAGAATGACATTAAGAATTCATTTAATACGTTATTACGAGTTCAGTACGGACGTGTATTGTGTGATGAAAGTATGATACATGTGTATGAGAACAACGAGTTAATGGACATGTTATTAGTGAAAATTTTTTGTGAACTGTTTTCACGTTTTTTGTATGCCTTATTTTTATTTGAACTTTTTTTTCATTTCTTAGTGTTCTTGTAAACATGTTCTTTATTATTATTATTGTAAACGTTAGTTTCATTTGTATTATTAATGTAACCATTTATATGTAAAATAAACGCATTTGAATTCGAAAACTTTGCATCCCTGTATCTCCGTTATCTTATAACTTTTATTTGAACAATATTTGGCTAAATGACTTACTTTGGTGCGATTTATATGTTGTTAAAATAAATGCCCCACTTTCGAATACACCCTGTATAATACCCAAAAGTCGTATATTTTCTTTAATACAATTATTCCCACAATGACAGAAATTGTACCGACAGCGTATGATTGAAGAAGCGAGCGCGTCTGAAAATATTCGAGTTCATTCGAAACAGGATTAACGAACGTTCCGGGAATAACGTTGAGGATAAATTGCGTTTTCCACACCGCTTCTTTCGACGTCAGATATTCGTGCTATACCTCACGATCAAGTTCCTTTCTCTTCTTTTCCCTCCGTATTATTTTGCCGTACTACTTTTTAACGATTTCAATTGAAATATATTCTTAGCCCGTGCCATCGAAGTTCGGTCGACTCGTGACTGCAGCTAACCGCGTTACAACCCATCCCGTTCGACCGCTCTTGTTCTTTTTAAAATCCAGCCGCCGACTGTTTTTTCCCCCCCGACTGTGCTTAGCTTCTACGTCACGTCACTTAACTTCCGGGGACGAGCCGTTGAATTATCCTTCGGTACGTGCTCGCTCCGATTAAATCTCAATACCGATCGCGACCATTGCGTTTATGCTTTCTGTACATGCGCTAAAATTATTTACCGTCAAAATCTCTATTAATCCTCTCATATGTAATAAAATTTTCATTTTAACTAGAAGCTTAATTTAAAACATTATAAAGTAAGTATTTTGTCAAGAATTAACAAGAATACATTTCGCAAAGTAACAAATTCTTTTAAAAAGTTTCCAATTTTCTTTTGCAAATGAATTTGCGAAGCAATACATCTCTAATCTTCGGGTTTTGATTTTACAATTATTGGATTTCGTTCTCTATTTGCTTCTATTTGTATCTATTCATTTTACCCCAGAGAATTAAAAAAACCAAAGGGTCAAGGTATTGTTCGAACCATCTCATCGTTAATTTGCAGTTCACGACAAGACTTTTATTTAAACTGAAGAGGTTAAATATTTCCTCTGATGCGAACTCAGCCGGCACAAACCGTGTACCCAGAGAGAATAATTAAATTCCTGCTCTGCAATCAATTTTTTGTGGATGTAGAAAGAAAGGAGCGTTACTGAGGCAGCGATGTCTGAAAGTCGGGCCATTAGATTGCGAGTTTTGTCTACGCCATACAATATGAACATATTAAATAAACTAGAATATCGAGCGAGACAATGCCGGTAAAAGCGATGTACATAAATTGAGGGAACCCTTTCTTCTCGACGATCAACCGGTTTAGAATTAAACAATAATAATTTTGTTAGAACGTATACCAGAAATTCGGATGTGTGTCCAAATGATATTCTAAATCATTTAAAAGCTCCCTGATGAGTATATAGCTTATCGATTTCTTTTAAGGAACGGTTACAGGGAGAAGGAAGAAGAAGCAGGAGGGATAGAGAGCGAAGGAACGGTAAATGCTCGATTAGAGAGCGTCCGATCAGGCCTATTAATCTTCGATCTGTCTGATATTACGGCATGAATTATGCATCACCCCGGCAGACGCATTGATTTCTTCACCGGACAAAGAAATATTATTTGAATAATTCACGCTAATGAGTCGAGTGTGAAGGGTCCCGGGTTCGAGCCATTTTCCACGCGGAGTTGGTTAACACTCGTTTCTCGACCACTAGCGGGACCACTATTTCCCCAGCTTCATTTTTATCCCTTAATACCCGAGATGACCGGTGCAAGCCGGCGTTGCGAAAAAGAATAGCACTATTAACAAATTGGAAATTTCCTTCAACCTGCGATCTCGTGTCCCGTTTATCCCGCATTCTGTGAGATATGTTCGAGTTAAGCCACTGCGGATTTTTCGAGCTCTTTCTCATGGCGACCGCGAAAAAAAAATGCAAATGCATACGCCAGACTTCAGTGTTACACCGAATATATAGGTAAAACGTTTTCTAATTCTTTGTACATTCTGACTTCACTATTGTGATAGAATGTTATTTAAATTATTTCAGAATATAAAGAGATAGTAATAATAATTATAATAAAATATTATTTAAATTTTTATAATATTAAGAAAATTATTTCCTTCAATTTTTTTTTTTTTTTTGTATTATATATATCATAAATTTATGGAAAAGAATAATATTCAATAAAATTTAATGAAAAGTAGTTTTTTTACGATCAAAAAATTAGTAGATCAAAGAAGAATATGCAAGAAAGCTAGAACAAGGCATTAGGATTATATATCTTAATGCCAGTATCACGAACCAGTAATAGAGATATATTGAAAATATTTGCACGTAAGCGAAGTAGATCTTCCAAAAATTCCATAAGTTTCTAAATATTTTGTGCATGCTAACTTATTCTTGGATTACATCTCGAGTTACACCGTCTTAAATTCGAAACAAAAACTGTACCCCACGATTAGTATGTTCCTCAAGTAGAGATCCGTCGCGTTGTCCTCTCGAATATACAAGTGCCTCATTGTAAAACGCCTGAGCGAAGTATAATGGGAAAAAGCGTGGCCGCGATAGGCGGAAAGTTGCCAAGAACCAGGGGGAGCCGGTGGCGCGACGGGGCCCGGAGGGGACCGGAATAAATCGACAGACGAGAAAGCTTCCGCGTATCGAGTATCCTCGATAAATCGAGCCCCGTAGGGGTTTCCAGGAGATTAACGGAGAAGTTTGTCCTTGCGGCGGGGTGTGCAAGACGCCGTGAGAACACTTTTCTCTAATTCGATGGGAAGTCCCGGCGCACCAACGCGCCGGCCGACTTCCGGCGGGGTGTACCTACCGGCGGATCTTGGTCAGCCGACTCCCCGATTCATCGTCGAACTGCCATCGAAGTTCGCTAACGATTATTCCGGAATTGTTCGTAGTAGCGCGCCGGTTTTCATTCAACTGGCAAAATCCGCGAAGATCCTATCGAACCGAGCGCGAAGGAAAAATTTATTGCAAATTCGTGGAAAGAAACTGTGGTTAAAAGTTAACGCACAGGTAGATTCGAGACGCCTTGTGTAACGGTTCGTTCCGGCATTAAGTGAACAATTCGACTCGGCAAATTATTACCAGTCCGAATTCTTTATCCGCGGCGATCGCGACGCGACTCGTCGTGTGTTATGCTGGCGGAAATGCCTGAAAGGCACGCGATCTAGCACGTCTTGAGGCAAAGATGCCGGCACCCAGGCATGCACCTATATAGACTTTATACAGCACATGTTCCCCGTTAGATCTTAGTCTGGACGCGTTTCGTGCAGTTTCTCATCCAGTTTGTCCTGGGATACGAGTCTCGTGGGTGCTCACGGCAACGTTAGGAGTTCCCGAAACTGTGTCGCGCATACAAGCGCACGTGTTGAACCTCGAAACCTCATGCAACCCTTTATTTCCAAAGTCTTGCATATCACCCTTCTTCCAGGTTACTATACAGGTTTAAATTATTGCTCGAATTGTTTCGTACTGTATTCTCGAATTGTTGCTCGTACTGTACGAATTATTGCTACTCAAATTGTATCTCCGCTTTTTTATTTTATTATAAATTGCTACAGATTGTTACAATTGCTACAATTGTTAAAATTATCTCATGCGTATTCTATAAGTACTAGATGCCGAGGAAACGTTATTACATGGTTCCTTCCGCTATTCTCCCTCGGCGTTGATTGAGTCTGTTTTCCTGGCAGAGATCCCATCTCTACTCGCATTTCCACGCCATTTTCATTTTTCATAAGTCCGCGCTTGGTAGCTGCCCACCTTGGTAATCCCGTATTTGAACTTCCGCGAGGAAGGTGCGAAACGTAACTCGCTGGATGAGCACGAGGAAGCGGAAGAGACGCGAGGATAGGAATGGTAAACAAATGTGCGTTAGGACAAGAGATAGAGAGAAACGGAGGGGAACACGGGAGAATAGGGAGCGGCGAGTGATGCGGGGATGAGACGCGGATGAGCCGTCAGGCAGAAGGGTAAAAGGGTACTCGTGCAAAGGCCAAAACTACGTTACGAGGGGTTGAACGATACTCGGTGGATGGTGTAAACGGCATGGTAGGAGAAAAAGGAGGATGTGGAGTGGCGAGGGTATGAAAGAGAAGCGGATGAAAGCGTACAGCGAGAGTGAAGAGCGGGAGGTGGGGTTTTAGGTGGACGCGATTTGTGCGAGAGGATTAGGGGACCGGAAAGAGGTCGCAGAGATTGGTCTCCGTAATAAATAATATACTGAGGTAACAAAAAGCGTAAAATAAACGCGATTAAAGCCGGTTAATTTGGAAGTTTTAATAAACAACCGTGCTAACTGGGTCGGCGCTGTCAGAGGATGAGAAAAAAAATGCGGGGAAAGAAGGGACAGCAGGAAGCATCTCTGCGAAGAGCGACGCTCCGCGCAGGACAAGGCTGGGGGGGGGACAAAGAGAAGGGAAACACCTAGATTGCGCGTCCTGGCGCGACGGAGGGGCGGAAGGGAGAAGACGGATATACACTAGTCGTCCGCAAATCATTTGCATAATTGATTAAAGACTTGTTGTATCCAAGTGTGTTGCTCGCGTCGGTGGAACGCGCCATATATAAGCCATTAAGGGAGCCGCGCAACGATACATTAGGGTCACGTCACAACGGCCCTCGCGCCTTCTCTGCCCTGCAGCTATATCGCGATAAGTGCTCAGATAACGCGAGCGAACGATGCGAGCGAGAATTTCGCGCGCATAATTTGCGTAAGTTCGTTAATGAACGCCCGTAAGATACATCGGCTGCGTTTCGACTGCGCTTCCACTACTTGCGGAGTACCTTAGGTGCACGATTACCGGAATTTATGGATGAAGCGGTGAAAGTTTGTGAGGCGACCGACTGCGCCCCCTCTTTGTCCACTCGTTCCTCCTCCGTCTTTCCTGTATCTTCTGCTCTTTATCCTCCTCAGTCTATTCTGCTGGTCTATTCGACTTTTTATCTTAACTCCGCGACGCTGTCTTGTTGAACTCTATTAGACTGTACTTTAAAGTACTTTCTGTCTAGCTCTATATTTTCGTTGCGTTGGACAACGCTTCATGTTTGCAGAGACTAACTCTCGCCCGGGTGTGAACGGACCTTTGGATCATAAGTTTACTCACGCGCGAGCATATCATAGACGAGGATTTCCGTTGTGTTGTATACGGACTTGGCGAAACTCACCGCCTGATTTATTTCCATACTCTTTCGACTTCTTGCTGGCTTTCGTTGTATCATCATTCCACCATATAAATCTTCTCTCAATCTTACAAATAATATAGCAAGCAAATTGTCAGATTTAATTTATGGTTCGATCTGGAGACTCTCGGGTGTGGAGAAGAACTGCGATAAACGGATAATACGTTGCCATTAAGTACGAAATTTATCGTTTAAAAAATTGGCTAACACCGGAGGACCGTAAAGTAGAGAGAAGACATTGTCGGAGATTTTAAGTACATCGTTCGCTAAATTGCCCGGCTCTTCGTGCACCGCGCACTGTGCCACAATGGCAGAAAGAGAGAGAGAGAGGGGGGGAGAGGGAGAGAGAGGGGGAGGGGAGAGGGAGAATGGTCGAGTGAAATTCACAAAAACGCCCGGCGAATCGGAGAATCCGCTTATCGAGGGAACAAAGTCGCGCTTCCACTCTTCCTCCGTCCTCCCTTCCTCTTGTGCGCTCTTTTCTCGGTGACTAAACTGCCGGAAGGTGTACCGCCGCCATGGACCGCACTTAATTTCATAGCGGCGTCGTGGTCCTCGGTTGCATGCAGAGTACTAGGAGGGCGGAAGAAGCTTTATTTATTTTCTCCATCCACCGGTTACTTCAAAAATATTCCTAATTACAACATTTCCTCCATGACGCACAAATTCATAATTTCCGCTACGTTTCCCAAGGAAGAGAGATGTAATCAGCGAGAATGCTTCCCAAGACATATTTGCATGATGCTATGTTTGCGGCGGATTTCTGCTGAGTGTCTAAATAATTCAAAATATAAAAATGTAAGAATTCAGATACCCTTCGCCTCCCCCATCTCTCTCTCTCTCTCTCTCTCTCTCTCTGAAAATCTTAAAAGTCAAGAAAAGTCACATCATAAAAAATGGATCTTTCTATCTCATGGGTTGTTTTTATAGGAAGGTACCTAATTACTGAAAAAGATAGCGATGTTATAAGTAGCTTGAAATGTGTTTGTGTGTGATTGCTTTATTTATATCTCGATATACGTAAAGCTTTGTCGGGATGGTCCTGCTCGCTCGTCATTCCCGAAATGGAGAGGATCTCGTCGAGTGGGATACATCTCTTGGACTCAGGATGTAGGACGTAAAAACACTTTCTAAAAAGATGACTTTTTCTAAACGAATCGAGAAACTCCGTCACCAAGAAACCAGCGTTTCATGCGTAATTTAAGCGTCCCGAAAACATGTATGCTCGGGAAATATTTTATTCGTATGCGAAATAGAGGATCACGCGACGAAACCTGAGACGATGCTCGTTTCAAAAGTATCGCTCGGAAAATTTTATGTGGCCATCGGATCCACGAGGCGGATACGAATCACCCTCATCCACCCACGTGCTTTAAAACATCTCTTTCAAAAAGATAAAAACAAAAAAATAGATCGCCTTTCCGAACTTTCATGAATATGCAGTCTTGATCGACCTTGCACGGTTTACCGGATAGCCAGGCTCAGGAAGAAAGTACGTGCGTGTACATTGGGATACCCGGCAGAAACGTGCTGGGAAATATGTATGCACGGACTCGTCCTCCTCGTAGTGCATGCGAGATGCGCTGGCTCGATAAAAAGTGTATTTTTGGTCTTCCCGAAGGACCGTCGTCTTTGCATTTCTCGCTTATTTTCCGCACTGTTCTCACTGCTCGTGGCAAAAAGCTGTGGTGGACAGCATTATATAAATATGAGTTACAGCAAATATTCGCCTTGCGAATTATTTTCTGTTTATTACTGTTTCAATCTCCGCTTGGCTGTGTAACTTAACTCCGCAAGGATTTTAAGATTACTACTGAATACCTTTATAATATTATAGTACACCGATTGCAATGCAAACATAATATTACCGTCTTTAAAATTCATAGCTTTAATCTCCTTAGGATACAATATCTGTAATATAAACAATTTACAAAATCTAAGAACATTCAGCATTCCTAGTGAAGATCTTACATCTTCCTTTAAAAGAACTTGAAAGACTTTCTATTTATTTTTGCAGTCTCTCAATGATGGTTTTACTTTTCCGTACTCAGAAATGATTAAGCGTCATTTATTCATTTTTCTTCTATCTTTTTCGACTTTACGATTCCATATTGCTGCTTTTTTATATTTGCCACAATCTTGCATAAAAATTAGCGTTTCTATGATCACCGAATCTGTTGAGATTAGCGATAGAATAAATTTAAAATAATACGGAATGTCTTCGATCCGCACAAGCACGTACAATTCTGGAATGCGCAACGTACGCAGATCGTCCCTTGCAATTATCTTGGACGATGGCCTACGATTTCGGCCACTTGTTGACGAGCTTCGCTGAGCGATCGGCGCCTCTATAAATTAACTCTGTGCGACGCGTTCACTGTTGGACCAATTAATCGGTGCTATGGGATGTTCGATACCACGCGATATCACACGCGCGGTATCGTAAATCACACGCAATATTACGTCTAATTATGTCTCTGTTTCAATCTACCTTACGCGAGCAAGAAACGTGATTAGTAACTCGTTAACAGCGACTGATTAATCTCACCGCCGCGATTTTGCTCGAATCCACAAAAATCGTAGAAAAATTACGTTGATTCGTATTGTTCGGTAAGGATAAATTACAAGTATAAGTCAGCAGTCGGTACGAAAAGATTGAACTTTATATGCTTTCGTTAATTATTAAATGTAATCGAATGTAATCGAAAATCTTTTATAACACTTTGAAGCTGAAAAATCAGTTTCTGCCTGTATTCTATAAACGCATCAATCAATCATTATTTCAAGAGGATTGAAAAGCATAGAGATACCTTGTACGTTCCGTTTCATACGTATAGTTTTTTTCTTTTTAAAGATATATCGCAATAAAAAGTAGATACCGGTCTGGTTACCGACGACAGCTCGTTTCTCGAACTTTCTCTCGCGCGAAAGGGAGCAAGCTGTTTTTACAGAAGAAAACATAAAACTGGTAGATCGAGCTGCCACGTAAAGAAATATGTGGTTTGCCCGTGCATCATATGGAGATACGTTCTATATCAGCAAAGCGCGTTATTCTCCCAGCAACGACGTACGTTTTGCAGTCGGCGACCTAGAAATCATAACCCAGCATGTGTGATTTTGTGCGAAAATGCGGCTTGTATCGCAAGTAAAAAAAAAAGATGCTTCTGTTTATTATCGCTACCAAGTTTAAATAAAACTGTGTTTGCGGAATAGACAACGCAACATCTCGTTACATCTCAATGTTTCGTATCATACGCGAATTAAATCCCGTTTATCCCTTTCGTCCGTCACCCGTTTCATACCGAATTTAATTAGTTAAAACTAATTAAGAAAGAGTAAATATTTTTTTATAGAACTCGTATTATTGCAAAATGGGAAACAGAATGTTAGATCATCCTACGGTAGTACATCAACATTGCGAGCCAATGCCAAGAAAGGAGCATCCGCACACCGACTTGCGACAACATACACCAATGACCAAATGCACACTAACTCCGGTGTTCCGACCATTTTAATTATTTTTCCTTCGTTTCCGCCGGGTCGGGTCGGGTCGCGTCGCGTCGCGTCGGCGGTTCGCGGTAGTCTCGGGTAGTCTCGAGAAAATTACAGACAGCCTCGATAAATATTAACTCCGTAGTCGGGAAAGGGTCGTAGGATCTACGGTGTCTCCGTCTGTCTCGTTCCGCCATCCTGCCGCTTCTGCCGTCCCATCCCGGTAGCTGACTGCCATCGCTCGAATCCAAGACCGGGTTGCTCCGGAAGCGGTGGAGCGACGAAATGCACCTACAACGGGGCAATCCAGGGGGAGGGGGAGGGGTTGCGACAAACTGGAAAAAGGATGGTCAATACCGTCTTCGTGCAGAACGTTTGGAGTGCTCCTGTTTATTCGGGTTAAGTAGTAGGGGAAGGCGGGGCATAATGGGATATGGTCGATATCTCTTTACAGAGTTGCTGCCATGTAATGAAATGTATAGAAATTATTACTCTTAGATGTCCCTACCCGTGTGCTGTTATCAGTTTCCATATTATTTTTAGCTGAAAGATGCTAGAAATTATTTTATGCGTTCGCTATGCTCTCCGCGACTGAGTTACAGTTTCTTTGAGACATTTACATATGGTAAGCAAAGACAAAATTTTATTTTTTATTGCCGTAAGTATATTTACGTTATTAAATGATCTTTTCTTGTCAATTTAGTAAAGTGTCTGTGCAAATATCAATTATCTGTGATGATTTATATTACCTAAAGTAAACTTATACATTTCAGGGCATAACGGGACAAATGTTTTATTTTTCCTTTTCATATGATATATCAGTATATATGTTATGTTGTGCAATCCCACACAGCATGCATATCCAAAAGACATCCAAAAGATATCCCGAAGACATTGTTAGGCGGAAGGATATCTTCGGGATATCTTCTGGACGTCTTTTGGATATGCATGCTGTGTGGGATATATTGTGCCAAAAATTATTACACCGCATTTTGATTTTCATTTACCTATATTGTAATAATATTTATTTATATTTAATGAGAAAAATGTAGGTATACTATAATATAAGAAAATTGTATATAATAATTATTAATAAATAATTATTATTAATTGAAAGTGTAATAATACATTTTTACATATATTGTGCGTGTTGTAAAGAATCATTTCTAAGAAGTTTTGGACATTAATATTTGAGAAATAAACAAGTTTTATAAGGTATCCCATTATACCCCGCATAAAATCCATACTAAGGTTAACTCACGTTTTCGAAAAACAATAATTTCGTCCTTTCAAACTATTCTTTTGTAGTAAAACTTGTATTTTCCTTATAGTGGATATTTCAAAGAATATTTTAGTGCCAAACAAAGTTCATTTATTTTTAATACGTTGTAAACTTGTATAAACCTTAGCGTTCACGTTATGCCCCGGGTTTCCCTACGGGTCGGTATGCAGACGGTCGACGAGTCGGCGCATCGTTTGGGAAAACTCCTGAAAGTTGTCCGTTCATCGCGAGCTGTTACTATACTTGTCGACTGATTGTGAGTAGTCGTCCTCGCATCATCGAATACGTGTTTCGTCGCTTATACTTTTCTAGATAACGGGCGGCTCTGTCTCTCATAAGGCAAAAATGAATGAATTTCGCGCAATTATACAATTAATTACCGTTAATTAATCGAAAACACAGACCAAGAGTTAAACCGATATAATTGTATTTTTTTATATTTGTATTAATTTCTTTATAGTTTGCGAGGAAGGGGGATCTTATAGATGCTTGTTAGCAACGAATTACATTAATGGACCAAAACCCATGGTCGTGACGTAATGTGAAGATTTTTAATTAATTTAGCCAGTCAGGTCGAATATAATTTACTTAATTGTATTATTTTTCTTATCTCTCATTGAATGACATTGGATGTATTTTTTAGTGTGCTGGCGTTATTTTTAGATGCAAAGTTTTTATGCATTTTCCGTGCTTATTTTTTGTTCGTTACCTGTTTTCTCATCAGAATAGGAAACAATTTTATGATTAAATTTCACTTTTGGCGTTAGTTATTTCGTGGTATATTATTATAATAAAATGAAATGTAGCATTATATTTTTCTATAGGTATTTCCAATAACAAAGATAATAATAATAATATTTTTATTCTTCTATACCAATGTCATAATGTTCTGCGGAATCATAAACCGTTTGCCATGAATTTGCGAATTATCAGAAAATGTTGCACAATTTCGAAACAATTACTTTTGTTTTCGCATCGATTTTCTTGCATAAGAAACAGACGTAACGACATTCAGTTGCCGATTTTCAAATGCGCAAATCAAAGATTTAATTGGTTCCTCTCTGGTCTTGGGTGTCACGTAAACCGATTACGCATTTCCGTGTTAATAACCGTGCGACCACAGCGTAATTTATAAATTATTTGATTTAGTTTCTATGAGCTGTCAAAGTAAAACGCTCCCGATTATACCGAACTGCCGACTAAAGAGGAACGACCGAGCGCGAGTCTGCGCTTGTGCGGTGGAATAAGTATTACAAAGGAGAGCTTAGTAAGCGGAAACGGATTCCTATAAAATGCGATCGTTTCGTACGAAGGAGATAGCGTTTATCTTGCAACGAGTAATTTGTTGTCTTATTTATCTCTCTCAACATCGAGTGCTCTGAGGAGATGTTAACGATAAAAATAAGATTAAGATAAAATGTAGACATATAATACCAACAACGGTCTTTTGTACGCGGTATTACATCATAAATTATATTTTTCTAAGCGAATAATTCATAACCGTTGCATTTATTAAAATTATAATAAAGGATACGTTTCTCTCTCGCGGGAGTTTATCTGTCCTAATTAATCATTAGAGGACTTTAGAGATAATAATGTAACAGAATAGCCAAATTATGCGCGCAGTTTTCATAATGAAAAACTCAGACGAGCAATGTAGAGATTTACGAAGAAAGGATTATACATCCGTTTTGCTTTAGCATTAACCCAGCGTCTTGATTTCCTCGAAACGGCCCGCGGCGCAATATCGAGTAACAGAGGAGACGAAACGATGCGAAGGAACCTTGCCCTTTGATCCCGCCTCCCTCGGAATTTCGTTTCATCTCGAGTATGCGCGCCGTTCGCCCCGGCCTGAGATCCCGGGATGAGGCGTATCGCGGGCGTGAACGCTTAACGGTTACCGTTACCCGTTACCGTAACGCGTGGAACGCGCCCCCGTTATATCAATTTCGGTTTGCGGCCCCGAGGCGAAGTCGACCGGAAAGAAGATCGGCGAATTCCAGGAGAGACGAGGGCGACCGCACACGCAAATGAAAAGAGATTATCATCCCGTCGTACGCAAATATGCGGGCTGTTCCGGATATGCACCTGCGCGGTGCATTACGCAGTCTCTAACCGCGATATTTTCTCACTGCCCGCCGTCGCTGGGCATCGTTCTTTCGCGCTGGCAAAGTGGAGCGAACGTGCTCTCCAGCGGATACCGGCCGCGAGGAGAGAGAGACAGGGTAAAATTAGTTTCAACCTCTTGCGGTTCCTTCCCTCGCTCAGGACCGGATCTGTATGGAAACTAACCGCCTTCTGTTGCGGCTAGCAAGTGAACGGGTCAGCTGATGCAAGTTTTACGATTATATAATATTCCAGTCGAACGGCTTGCAGATTATTAATATAAATAATAATTACACTTTTATCATTCATTCCAGTTTTTAGTATCTATCGATTGTTAATTAGATAAATATCTATTAAATAAAAAAGGGAGAAAGAAAAATAGAGAGAGAAAGAGAAGGAGAAAGAAGGGGGGGGGGATAATTATCCCAGTGCGATCGCACTGTTTATTAAACGCGGCTAGTCGTCAACTCATTTAAATAGCCGGCGCAAACAAATCAGCGAATCGGTGCGCAATTGAACGCGCGCGGCTGCCCGGTCGATCGCGATTGTTCGGACAATTAGTCGAACACGAATAATGCCGCGCGCGAGCGTCCCGGCGCGAAACTGGATTTACGTGACTTCTGGGTCACGTACAAGTTGCACGTTCGCCAAAGCAACAATAGAATTATCCGCGTCGTGGACGCGCGTTCTGCGAAGGCAGCCGCCTTCGTCTTCGCAAACTTTGGCATAGCACGAGTTGGTCTTCTCGCTCGTGATTCGCCGAGCGAGTATCGATCTAACGGGAACGAGAGAACGACGGGTTTAAGAGTGCGCGAATGCGATCGCTCCGAAGATGGTTTGCGACCCGAAAATCGGCGCCCGAAAAGCGACGTAAATTACCCCGCGTGAAATATAGCTTGAAACGCGGCCGAGAAGAATTATTGTTCGGCCGATTGTTCGTCGATAACCACGATTGTACCGAAGTAGCGTTCTTCCACCGTTCTGACCTTCTGACGTGCGTACTTACAAGTGCCCTCGTTTGTAGACACCCCATAATCACCGAGGAACAGTATCACGACACGTTCACGTAGATAGGCGCGGATAACGGTCCCCGACATCCCTCTAGTCCCGACTCTCAACCTTTCATGATTTATCGATGCGAAATAATTCATTCGTACTTCTGTATCATGTGTACAGTATGCGGGCTCGTAATTCTCTTTCGCGGCTTCAGACATTCTGGTAATTCTTCTCTGGAATGTATGCACGTCGCGAAAGTCTCAAACCGCAATTAAACATGAAGTCTAGACCGTAGCAAACGGACAGAATAATGCGCTATATGCGCTGATCTGAATTTTACAGCACATTTTTTCTTTTTTAAGCGCAGTACCGTCTCGTATATCTGAAATGGTATTTCTTGAAATATGCACAAAGCACAAACGCCAATCCGGAATTCAGGATGGAATTTTATACTTCTCTACTTAAACGCATAATATCAATAGTAATCGTAGTGTATATACAATCTTCTCGTATTTTTCTTTTAGAATTTGCTTTCCTTTGGCTCTGTGTTGTTTTAATATCTTTTTATTTAAGTTTGAAGCAGCGTTATTAAATCTACGTGTCCTAATTGTATAAATTCAACGATATTTTTTTAAAGAAACGTCTACATCCGAGCCAGCTTGTTTCAGAGCAAGGAAATAATCCTTTTATCATAAAATGCTAATTGTTATAACAAATAAATATATTTATATGAAAATGGAACGAACTCCCAATAATACCACAAAACGTTAAATAAAAAATGGCTAATAGGAGTTAGCGCGGAAGTCAATGCGCAATAAAATCGAAAAACGATTTAATGTATCTTTGAATTAATTTAATATGATGACAATTCAAATTATATTATAATAACCTTTATCGTACGTTTCGGCCAACTTTTTAGCCATCTTCAGCGTATAACAATGAAGAGATGGAGCTTCAACACAAAAATTATATAAAGTAGAGGAGAAGGTGATAATATGGAACCCGCAGATTTTATGGAACTCCCCAATATCTTAATACGATTTAGTTGCACTCTATGAGTGACAGCTGAAACTTGTACATTAGGTTGCCCTTTGAGCCGTCAGAGCGTTACAGTCATTAGTTTTGCTTGGCGACGGAATAATAAACGTATTTCTTTTTCCGATAGTTTGCAAGGTATGTAAAACTTCGTTCATTTCTAAGTATTCACGAATAAAAGACAACATTCAAAGTCAGACACGTTATGTATATAGTATAACCTAACTTTTCCGCGTATTTTAGAATATTTAGTTTTTTGCGTTTTGCTGTAGCCACTATTGTTGTTCAAGATGACGATGTTTAGGGGGTCCATATTACCAGCACATTACAACATACCACCCAATCGCTCACTTTGCGATAATTTTTAAGCAGCTTTTTTTGTAAGTGGAGAATTATTAATTGGACGTTAGAAATGGGTTACCAATAGAGAATCTAAGCATACCAAGAATAAAAAAATTGAGCTTATAATTTACAAGAAATCGTTAAAAAACAAAGTGGGGTTCCATATTACCACCTTCTCCTCTATCATGCTGCGGTCACTAAATATATTTAGCCATCATTTATCTAATTAGCAATCTAACTTGGAAATCTAATTTATAAGGTTACAAGCATTTTCGTAACAACGGTGACAAGAGGTAAAATTTCTTCTTATATGTGTATAATCTACGAAAATTGCATCTTCGGGGAAATGACTGTAAAAGCGCATGTCTCGTACGCGCTAATGTCGCGATCAGAGAGCAGGCTGTTCAACGACGCGTCTCAAAGTAATAACAATGATAATAACAATAATAATATAATAACAAGTGTAAACGGGGGTAATGATCGCGCATACATCGCTGTTCAGCGTTGGGCGTCTCGGCGCTCGTCGACGATCGTCGCCGACTACGCGGCTCGGCGCATGCAGTTGCACCTGCCGGGCACGAGGCGCGCAAGCGCTCAGGTGCTACAAACCGCCGCACGGAGGTAAAACGACGCGCGGTCGAGCTTTCGTAGTCGGCATCGGCCATCCGCGACGCGAACTTTCACCCGGTCGGCGGTACCGCGCGCGTCGCGGCGCGACTTACGAAGTTGTTGCGCGTTGTACGCGCTCGTGGCTGTGAGAGGAAAGAGGGGCGTTCTTTACCTCGAGCGCTCGTCCTCGCGGACCCCGACGGATACGCGGCGCGCAAAAACGCGGCCGCGCCGCTGAAAAATGTGCAGTTGACTTTGGAACTCGAGACGTTAATCTTCGGAACTTTGTTCCCGGGGATCGCGCCAGTGCAATTTGCGGCCAGCGAGGAGATAGGGATTAACCCAAGCTGGAGTTTACACATACCTTCGGATTGACTTACGCGCTCACGCGCGGGCAAGGACGATGTCACCTCCTCGAGGACGGTGCCGCACGGGCGAATTGAAGTCGCGTCGCGTCGAGTGCAGGCGTTGATTTCATCTATCCCGATCGCGCCCACGGGCGAACGTGTGCACGCGAATGGAAAAACTGTTTGGGAAAACAAAAGTTGCGGACGACCGAGAGAGTCGCTGCCTCTAATTTTAATTTCACCCCGGCCGCCCGGCCGGTCCATAAACCGCGCTTTCGCGTTTTCGGCTGCTCGATCGCGCGATGAAACCAGCCGGCCGGAAGAATTTCGATGCTGTCCCCGGAATTGCGGCGAGCCGCTCTTAACCCGGATAGGGCCGCGAAGGTAGGCTGAAAATACCGCGGCAGCGCAACCAATGTGGCCTCAATCGGCCCAGCAACGCGAATTAACCTACCCGCGCGTTTCGAAATAAACCGCGGCCACGCTTAAATTTTGATACCGGTCGGAGGCACGATCGCCAATAGCACGAGTTAACAAGTACATCATACACTGTCGCATAATTCACACAACCTACATATCTCTTTGTGTTCCAGAGAATGATAGGAATCGTAGCCGTGATACCGATATATCCCGGGATCGGTTAGCAATGCGAATTAATACAATTGAAAATAAATGTGGTTTCGCAAAATTTCGACCGGTCGGAATCTCGATCGCAAACAGTATACGAGTTAACATATCCATCCTCTCTGCTGTTATATAATATATACAGAATTATGTGGAATCATGTAAATTACGATGCAGTATGCTTGAAATTAGGCCACAATACAAATCAATGTATGCGATTCGAAATAAATGCGGTTTCGCAAATTTTCAGTCGATCGGAAGCCTGAGCTGACACGTCTATCGTATCAGCATACATGCAACGCGAATATTCCTTTATCTAGAGAATTATGCAAATCTGGAGTGACTGATCCATGCAACTTACTTTACTTGATCGACATAGAGCCCATCGCTCATTGCCCGCAGACTCAATTATTCGATTGATTATCAACGAGACAAGGTCTCTCGAAGATTCACATTTTCGACAATAAGGAAAACATATTTAATACGATAATAAAATGACAAACTCTTCTTCCAATCTTTTTTTCTGTAACTATTAAATTTTTGCGTGGTCTTTTTACGGGTAGTCTTCAAAGCAAAACTGATGAAATATCGGAGGAATATTTCACATACATCAGGAACACACACGCGCATACACATATACATACACACACACACACACACACACATAATCGACATTGCTCGCTCGCGCGAAAGCATTGAAATTTATTAAGTCGTAAGGATACAAACGACGGGAATATCCGTTCGATGAATACGAGCGCTACGCTGAAACGAGACACGATTATCGAAGCGGAAGCTCGTCCTCTCGCGTTTCCGGCAAAATTGTGGAAAGCCGCACTTAAATTGAGATCAAGAACTAAGGGATGGATTGCGAAGTCGAGTCATCGCCTATAATTGGGTAGAACAAGATAGGACAATAAAAGAGCAAGCGTAGCGTCCGCGACGTGTGAATTGGTATCGGTAGAATTGACGATCGGTCGATTATGGCGAAAAGAGCGAAAGCGGAAATGGAGGTCGCGCGTCGCATTGGCTTCGATTTTGTATGAGAGATCGGGCGATTTTATCGAGCGCACGCCGATGCATATCGATGGGACGAGAGTTGGAGAGCGAGAGCTACGGGAAAAACGAGCAATAAGAGCAACGCGCGGCGCAGCTAGAATTTCGCATTCGAGAACGAGGACAGTGTCGCGCAGATGGTAGTTATGGATAGCGACGAGATCGAAATGACGATTGAATCGGCGAGGGTGATACCGGCAAATATTCCCATATCGCGACTGGAAATCGTGAGCGAAATTAGCGATCGGTCGGGTCGGGCATGTGAAAAATTCACAGCGTGAGGATTCAACGGATTCGGATAAATACCACGTTAATCTGGTCGACAAAATGAAATTTTAGTATCGGAATTGTTAAACGATTTCTCAACAAGCTGTTAACAGGAAGGACATTAAAGTACACGTTAAAAAATCTGATATTTAGAAGACAAATTTCCCTTTAGCGTAAGGAAATAAGCCAACGTTCTCGTTAAGCAAGGATTGAATAATATGGTATTAAGGATCAATGTTCAGTCGAAAGTTAAGAGGAGACCAATCCTGTCCAGGGGAATATTTACAGTTATTGAACAAATATTTTCCCCTAAGACTGGGTTCTAACTTTCATCGCATGATGGCGAAAAGGATGGTCTTGGGCGATAAAATCCTCTTCGTTTATTCATATCGTAATACTACCGTCGGAAGAATTTGCTCGTGAGGCAGAGTCGATATAGATACAATAAAAAGTACCGCGGTGTGTGAATAAGTCAGGAATGGGTAGGCACGCCGCCCCTTATTCGGACGTATCCGAAGGGGAATATTCGCTGACAAATCGATTCTCATAGGCCACACACGATCGGGCCGAGCGTTGCGCGTGGGGTTGGGTTGCAGGCGGCCGCCTGCGCACGTGGATACGGAGGGGTAAAAAAGGGAACAAGGCGAATGCCAGGATAGTCTTGCCGAATAAATAAACCATACGACCCTACAATTGCGAGTTTCGGCGAACCTTTCGAACTCTCAAACTCGGAATCATTTACGAACGTGGCGGGCGAGGCCTCGAGATAAATCGCGTGTGAAGGTATCGTACTACGCGCGAGCCACGACATGAAACAATATTTCTCGCTTCGCCTGCGGCATTCTGTCGATATTGTACGCCGCGTAAACTCCGTAATCGTGTTTAGGCTCATCGAACTTTTCGTTTCGGCGTTCCAGCTTGCCTCTACAATTCGGAACTTCCGATCGATGATACAGAACGTGAAGAAAAGTGAATGTACATATATGTATCGGAAATCTCGCGTACCAGGTCTTATCTATAAGTTTGAAAATCATATTACACTAGGTCAAATCTAGTCAGCTTTCGGTGTCGAATGTCAAATGTATATGAGACATGGAAATTGTATTTCCTTTAATGTCCGACTGCTCGACGATGCTGAACCATAAGATCAAATATGTAATACTATTTCCATAGAGTAGCTTCAAATTGAATACTCGAACGTTATGCTGAGATACCGAAGAAAATCAGTTGATTTCCGATGCATGTTGCACATGCGATTCAGGTAAACAGGTGATACCGTGGGTAAACGGAATCCTCGCAAGATACATCTCAATTATAAACACAAATCACAATTTCAAAGTTAGGCATTAGGTCAGCCTCGCTCGATAAACAGCAACATCCCGTTCGATCTCCATGCTCATTAGCAGCGACCGTTGTGCAATCCGTGCGTCATCTCTGTATCTACCTATGTATCTATCTCTCTACCTCTGTACGACGATCGATTGGCGATGTATACGTCATGTCGACAACTTCCTTCCAAGAGCGTTGCTCTGTCACGCGCGGCCGGCGTCTCGACGCCGGACGACGCTCGGGACTTGCAACGCAAACTCGCAACAAGTTGCATTTAAAATCCACATCCACTGTCCGTAGGAGCAGTTGTGCGGTAGTTTCGTCTCTTTTCTTCTCTTCCCATTCTCCTCCGTCCGCCTAGCACATCGCCTCCCCCCGGAAACCCCGTCAAATCGCCGAGTATTCTCGACTGATTCGGGCTATTCAGACAAGAGCTCGCCCGAGATTTCCCGTCCGCTCAGCCTCAGGATTATCCCTGAAATTCGTTATGAATTCATTCAGGGGTACTACGCGGCTCAGATCGAGCTGCGTTCGGTACTGCCACGGCGGTCTTCTGGCTGTCTTGACAGCTGGTAATTATTAACGAGATTAACTCGTTCATTTCGGGAGGAATGTGGGTGGTTGAGAAACACGAGATTGGTCGGTCGTCTCTATTTTTGGGTGTCGCGGCGCCGTCTGCTTTATTCATGCGCCTCAGTAATTTTTATGCGCGCTCGTTGATTCGGTTCCGCTTTTACGGTGGTCGTTGAGAAGCACCCCGTTTTCCTCGCAAACGCGAATTAAAAGGCGTTGCACTTTGACTTACGACTCCTCGCGACGGGGAAATCCAGTTAAGCAGCGGGCCACGTGGAATTACCGGAATTTCTCGACCGAAAGCTCCGAAGATGAAGAGCACTCGACTTGCTACGGAGCGAGCGCGGCTTTTAGCACCTTACCTTTACCTTGGTAAAGTAAAGAGAGAGGATAGAAAGAGAAAGAAAACTTTCAGTCGTGAAAAATTTCTAACTG
This sequence comes from Aphaenogaster floridana, assembly GCA_003063835.1. NCBI lineage: Eukaryota > Metazoa > Arthropoda > Insecta > Hymenoptera > Formicidae > Aphaenogaster > Aphaenogaster floridana. Next base: position 497,475 of record NJRP01000056.1, read on the forward strand.
GCGGTGTAAAAAGAAAAACGTCGCGCGAGATCAGTTCGCACAAGAATGTGCCAAGATGAAGGCGCAGGTAATGTCAATCCGCGGATATCGGACAAGATTCTTTTAGATGTTTCATTTTCTGACAACTGACAACTAATCGAAATATCGGATAAAGAGAGTATACGCGGCAACGCATGAGCGGAGTCGCGAGTATAAATTTATGCGGGATAAGGGGGTTGTCCCTTAACTGCGTATACGTTTCTTCCCTGAGTCAGAGGCACAATGAAAACACAATAACCCACGGCAATCATTAAATTTAATTGACAGTGGAATAACGAAGAAGCTCGCCGCTAATTAAGACCGGTGCGATGGGCATTCGCGCGTGCCTGACGAGTTCGCTTCTTTTTCCTCTTTTCTCTTTTTTCGCTATCAATTCTGCAATTGTCTCTAACGCTATGGGTGCCTATGCGCAACTCTTTTTCGCTTGAACAAACCGTGCCGTGAACGCGCCTCCGAACCAACTAACGCGTTGATGGTGATTAAATTCAAATAGGATAGTTGGCAGTTTCGTATAAATGGGACAACACGGTGATTATCCAAATAAGCTTCATTATCTATGAAAATAGGATTAAATAGTTATTATGAGATTAGAAAATAATGAGTGTGTAATTAATAACTGCCAGAAAATTAAGAGCGATCGTTAACTTTTTATTACGTAATTATCCTGTTGTGATCCACTTATTGAAAATGTTCAATTAAGCTCTCGATAGATTATATAATCACATTTCGCGAAATTTGAAATAAACAACATGATTTTGTGCTTTAAACTTCTGACCGAGGACCAGATCGATTTTAAACATCCACGAGATTAATGAATTCAACTTGTATCAAATAAATCATTTTAACGTGAATCGATGGGTGGTGTTCATCGGCGAACACCTCCCGCTGTATCTACACCGCGTGTGGACAAACGCTTTCGTTTCTTCTGTCATTATTATTACGCGACATTTCTGTGACGTCAGGAAGAAGAGAATTGTTGGCAAGATCGCCGCCAGTCGCCGAGGAAACTGGGTGAAAATTACGAATCGTGGACCGGAGGGTGCGCGAGCGCCGCCGAGCGATGGATTTTATGCTGCTGCTCCTCGTGATGCTGCTGAGGCAAGAGGGTGAGTGCTTTCACTTACGCGAGCTGCTGCGCTTTCGAGCGCATGAACGCACACTAGTCTTATTCCGTGAACACGTGCTGTCCCTCCGCTATATCCGCTTTAAAGGATAAACATCCTCCTTCTATTCCCCCCTCTTTTCTTTCTCTCAGCGATGACTTCCTTTTTTTTACTCGCCCCTAAGGATGCTAACTACCATGTTGTATTTTAAGCACGTGCTTTGAGAAAGCCGCAGATTGTAAAAGACCATTTGCGAGAATCGGTTTCGCTCGTGAAAATCCCTTAAGCGCTAAAACTGTGATGAAAATCCGATTGCGTTACATATTATATGTACCTTTTAAACTGTCGTGCGAATCTGACACATTGAACCATCTGGCTGACTGAAATATGCATTATAAATATGCGTACATTTCTGCCCATTACGGGAACAAGTAACAAAACGTAGAGAGTATCGTATTCTCCAACCTGTTAATATCAATGTACGCTATTTGTAGAAATTGATTCTGATATCAATTTGTAGACACTGATTCTGATATCGATTACATTATATAGTTATATTATTTAAATTTAATGATTGTAATTAAGATACCGTAAGAGATAATTTCTGAGCGTACGGTTGTATTCCATCATTTTGGATAGTAACAATCTTTTCATCATATTCCATGCTATTACGGTAATATAAAGTTTTATATTTTACCAATATTGGATATTATTATTTAATCGATAAAATATAAAAGTTATATCTTAATTATTATCTTAGTTATTATCTTAATTAGTCGAGTAAATTATATTACGATTTCTAGCGAAAATAAATGGGATAACGCTATCTTTTACGGGAGTCACTAGAAACTACTAAAATTCTCATCAGCATAGAGCGAGAAATAATTAAATAAACGCGAGTAAATGCAGTGTGAAATGTAGCTATACATCACCATAATTTGTAATTACGTGAAATAATCCAGCTTGGATAGAGTTGCAATCAGAAGGGATAGTTTCCATCGAGTTGCGCAGATATCATATCACAAATAAAACATCACTGTTGAAATTATAACTTATAATAGCGTGCTTGATGCCATTCAATTTTACCGCAAATCAGACAAATTGCCGGGACCGATAAAACATACAGTACTTAGAAGGGATATCAAAAGCGAAGCGTTCGCAAATTGATACCGTGACATTTCACGTACAAATTACAAACTCAAGCTTGATGCAGAACACCAATCAAGCTTGTAGACGATAGTTTCGCTTTCCTCGCGACCCGTCTTTAACAGTCGGGTTCAAGATCGTCGTCATTAGTTAGCCCCCTCCGGCTGAGATATATATAGGACATTCAATGGGTCTATCACGAAGAGCATAACCGAAGATGCGTATGTTACAGACGATGTATAACTCATAGAGGTTCTCAAACTTTAATATCTCGACTCCGCCGCCGTGAGATACATAAATTTATTTAAAGCTTTCACGACGGCGCATAATTTGGCGCACGATAAAGCGCAAGTTTTATGACGCGTCTCGGGATAATGCGCTTTAAAAACAACCAACGCGTAATAAGAATGCGCGCAACTTGCATAATTCACTGCGAAAACGGCGTCTGAAAAACGGTTGCGTTTCCTAACAGTCTCTAGACATTCGGTATAGAATCACGGTGCGCATCTTTCGTTTAGACGCATAATACATAACATGTTCCTTTAATCACAAAAAAATATATTTGCATGAACTATAATTGCATGAGAACGAACAAAAAGAAAATAAACCAGCTTACGAACTAGAAAGCGTCACTAAAAAAAATTTAATAAAAAATGTTTCACGCGCTGTAAGATACATTTTGCATTAATGCTCTCTTGTTGTTAAGAATTAAGTAATGCGATGCCTTCTTTCCGAAAGGCGATTCTCTCCTTTTCTTCTTTCATTTTGTTGATGAGAACTGGCTAGAGGATTCAAGTCGCTAGTAGGACGCAAATAGCACTTTGAGAATCACTGACATACGTATAGCGTAGTTAGCTACAAGCTAAACTCGTCTCTGTGCTAAAGTTTCCTCTATACCGTTCTATACCCAAGTATCTGATAGCTCTTGTAATTTCCAAATGGCCGTTCCCCATCTCGTTTGTACCTTTTTTTCGATGATCCATTCTTCTTTTCTCGATTTAGTCCCCAATCTGAGTGCGTACCTTAACGAGAATGGAAATCTAATGGTTGTGCTCGTTTTAAGAGCAAGGAACGTAAGGTACGGTTTAAAAATGACGCTGTTTCTAATTACATTCTGCCGTTCCTTCCTGGTTATCACAATTTCAATGAGGGTGCATGCAGTGCAAAAGAGATAGAAGTCAAACGAGGGTGAATAAAAATCTTGAGAGAGAGAGAGAGAGAGAGAGAGAGAAAGAGTCGAGGGTGCGCGTTGAGTAAGAGAACAGAGTGCAGGATGGCTGGGATTTATTACGTTCCGGTAGGCGGACGAGGGAGAGGCGGCAAGGAAGCGAGCGTTACACCGTGGCGGAATAAAAATCTCACGTTAAGGCAAGGCAAATGGTGTAAAAGTCAAAATTAAATGGGCAGAGACGAAACGAGCTCGGGAACAGTTAAAAGGTTACGATCGGCGAGAGATTAAGTTACCGCGAATGCGAAGATGCTTTCTATATCAACTGCTGGCGAATATCTACGGAGATCACCTGAGATTTTGCCTCCGTCACGTCGGCGCGTGAAATAACAGTCTGTGGTTATGAAATTTCGCGACAGTAAAGTTTGACATGTACGTCTCGCGAACGAAGAATCAAATAGAACGCAGACTTCGTAAAACGAATAGCAAGAATGATATAATAAAATAAACATGGAGAGACCAAATGGGGACCGCAGCGAATTTTTGCCTACTAAAATAACTTTTGCACAATAAATGCAGATAAGTTAATTGCTAAGGAATGATGACAATCAATTGCGAATAATATTAAGTATTCTGTTTATTCCGGTTTTATTAATAATTTCCGTGATCTATCGCGAGAGCTGTATAGAGAACACAAATGTAGATGCAAAGGAATACGAGAACGCAGAAACGAGCTGGTAAAATAATAAAGAAACTACTACGTTCTTTCTTGGGAATCGTACGGAGAGCTTTTTTTTATATCGACTGTATCCTCGGCAGGAAATGAAAAGCGTTTCGATCCAGGAAAGTAAAGTGCACCGCCCCCATACATATCAATATGGAGAGCGTGTGTACCACGATGTACCTGATATAAAATTTTAAAATCGTGAACTTGAAGTCTATACACATATACAAAGCGAGTGCCCGCGTTGAGTTGGTTAGCATAAATAAATAAAAGATGCGTCGAACACCCTGGCGTCAGAAGCTTTTCCTTCTCGGATAAGTTGTCCGCGAAGATCGCAAATGAATGGCGTAATTGGACAATAAAAAAGATAAAATTATCGATACCTTTGTTGAATGTTAATAATTTTTAAAAAGTGTTTAGCAGTATTTATAATTATATTTTATTTTTAATCTCTTGAAAAATCTTTAACTTTTTATGCTTAGAAGATGATATTTGATAAGACAGAAGATATTCAAAAGTGACAAAGTTTTCTGAATTATGTAATAGAAGTTTATATCTACAAATGAAAAGAAAGGAATGTCTTGCAGGAATCAATCTGCGATTTCTGCGATATCTCAGATTGCTTGGACTGCTGCGAGAGAGTTCCTTTCGCATTTTCATTCGCAGACGTGAACTTCTATTGATTCAGAAAACTTTGTCATTTCTTTTAAGTGTAAAAAATTAAAGACTTTTCTATAAATCGGTGTGAGGTAAATTCTATTATCTATGATATTAAATCAATTTTTTATTATGAATATATTATTACTCATTATTAAGTTTTTGATTTCATTTCACCGATATATTTTTTATAAATTCTGTTCCTGATCATGTATCCTGATTTCTTATTTCCGTTACAATATTTTTTATCTTAATAAGTTACTTTGTTTCATCGTTATTCAAATTGTTAATCCTGAAATTAGCAGGCAATTGATGCGTGACACGAGCGTTAACAACCCTGTTGTGTCTGCTATTTGAGTGTCGAGAGAAGATAGATCCAAGAGAGGTTAGTAATTAAATTTCCTATGGGTAATTTGTTTTTGTCTTGTTTGCTCGGCCTCAAGGCTTTTGGACACACGACACCGCGCGTGTGTGTGCAAAACACGCGGGTCAGTGCACAAAGTTCTCCGATTTACGACAGTCCGGAAACGACGAGCGACTCATTTAACAGCACGAAGTCTGTCGTAACGCATCACGAAACTGAGATCTTCGAGTACTCGAGTTTTTGTTATGATAACGATAATATCAATAACATGTATTTCGATCATACACAACCACGTATGGCTGCATATAGGAATGAATGTTTAATGGAAAGATTACACATTCGAGAGATAATGATTTCTCGAATATATGTGATATCTTGGAGATTAGAGCGCGTTATCGTCGTAATCGTAAAACTGTAAAAATATCCCCTACGACACCGGAAATCAGCTCTATGCCAACAGGTGTGCGCGGTTACGTAACATGCGGGACCGCGAATTAAGCGATCGCCCGAAACGATACACCGCGCACGTTATAAAGTGCCCCGCGTCGACAAGCTTGGCAAATTGAAAAATCGAAGATCGAAAACTGGCGCCCGATTCGAAGGAGAAGAAAATATAGCGACGCGCCCCAGGGCATTTCGGCATTCCGCCGACAATACCGTATGCATTTTTGCGCCCCGATGTAATAAAGCTGATGCAGAAATGCGCGAAACTTAATTTCCCGTCCCTCGGCGCGGAGGCTGCTGGAATTTGAATTTTTCCGCGTGGCCTCGTATTCACGTCTAGTGAGAAACGTTCGGTTTTTTCACAGAAAAAGCACCCGGGCGTATAAAAATGTCGCAGAGTCGTAAAAAGCGCGAGCGGAAGTTTCGCGCAAAAAATCCACGCTTCTCGTGTCGAACATTCGCGGGCTCTCACATTGATGGCTAACTCCTTCGCGCGCGATGAAAATATGTCAAAGGAGCGGAACTACCGAGTGTCGCGCCGTAATTTATCGATCGGGTCGCAGAGAAAAAAGGTGAAAAATGAAGGCGTGCGAAGGAAGCGCGGCTGGATGATTGACGCGCGTAACGAAGATGAATTAAAGAGCAGGGCCGATTTATCCGGATGGCTATCGCGAAGGATCCTCGACAAATTTCCTCGCTTGCCCTAATACGAGAGGCGGATTTGCAACGCTGTCATTCATAAGCATGCAAGAAGTTGCCACTATAGTCATACAGAAGAGAAAAAAAGACGAAATAAAGGAAATATTTCAATAATTATATTAACCTGGCTATATATAAAATATATATAAAATATATATAAAATATATATAAAATGTGATTAATTATTTAGGAAAATAAGATTAAAGTTAAGTAAAATATTATGACATACGCGCGTGTAAAGTTTATCGTTATAAATTATTCAATACGTATAAATGCGCCTCTGGCCAGACCTATGGCAAACCGCTTTGAAATTCTCTCGCCGTTCGTTCGCCGGCGAGAATGTAAACGTCCAGGCGTGCCGGACTTAAATCGAAAACGCACTCCAACGAGGCGAGTTATATCGCTTCCTCGGCCGCGCGACTCGCCGCCTCCCTAGAGCAGCCAGTCCGTTCGCCTGATGAAGATAAAACGGGATAATTATAGAGCCTATCGGGGATCGCGGCGCGGCTAAATTTCGTCGGGGCACGCGAGACCGTCGAACGTTGGGCGCGGCAATAAAGGGAAAACCGGAGCTTCGGTGGCGGCGCGGCGGCGACGGTGGCGACGAAAAAGAGAGACCGAAGAGAGAAGAATAAACCCGCGGACGTGCATAGTCGGACGAAATAAAATGCATAGTTGAGAGCATAGAAATAGAGCGGGCGCGAAAGAAGCGAGAGGCGCTTAATTTTTCATACGAAAACGGCTGCATCTGCGTTCGGCCGACCGCGCGTGTTCCACGGCCTCGCTAATTATTTCTAACTCATTCTTTTTTCATCCGGCTTCCTCTGTTTCGTGACTACCGGATGCTGCTGGCAGATGCGGTTACCGTTGCTGTTGTTGCTGCCACCGTTGCCGCTCTCGTAGCTCGAGTCCAAGACTGTCGCTGCTTGCAAACTTCCCCCTCGCTAATCGTCCCGGAGCACGCGAATTCCTTCCGCCCCGCATCGTGTTTTCTCTCATTTTTCATTTTGTATTATCGTATTCTACTCTAAAGGGAAAAACTGAGCTAACCCGCAAACACCATTAGGGTGATGTTATCAGACCTGTGATAGCAATTGAAGGAAGCTCGGAAACGCGGAGCACTTATGAGACGCGCTTCAGTGGAACAGCGCTGCTTGAAAATAGAGGCATTCATTTGATGTTTTGTATAATATTTTGATATAAACCATTTTTTTTATAATTGCGAAAGTATAATTTTTATAGTAATGTGTCGCTGTTTTCGAATTAAAGATATTATCTATTCTGTTTCAAAGATATTATCTCATGTAATTAGAAAAGAGTCGAAAAGCGCATATACATTGAATTCCCTCCCCCCTTTCTTGCGAATTTTGTCTTTTTCTTATTTTCTTTTCGTATACGAGAAAAAAAAGAAAAACTTTCGAAGAGGTTTCTTCGCCGTAAGAGAAAAACTATCGATTGCAAATCGCAGTTTCAGTAATTACCCTGACACAAGCTTTCGCCAGAGTGAGGCAGTATCGTCAAATTCTCGTTGGCTAAATGTACGCTCTAATAGCTTCCTCCACCTCTGATCTGTCGGATCCACTTTCTCCCTTCCTCTCGCCTCTTTCTTTCTCTTTCGCGTTTATTCCCTTAGCTTTCGTGAAAAGGCGCTCGACCAAGTGCGATCTCAGCACTTTCCATCGTCGTTTCCCCCAGTGTTTCGACCTACTCGAGACGGAAACGAAATGTCCTCGATGGGTCAAGCACAAGTTTCGTCTTCTTGCTGAAAAAAAGATGATCGGAGTACAGCCGGCTTCAAAATTTTATCTCAATTTCACTGGTGCTTTGATAGCTTGTTTGCTGAGAATACATCCCATTAACCATTTGTGCCTCTTAAAAAATTATCTATTTCTCATTTACTATATAATATTTTTAATCTTAATTGCATTAACAACAAATTGATTGCACTAGTAGATTTTGCGTATCAATAGGAAAGAGCAATATTATTATTTAACATCCAAGAGAGTAATTTTTTATCTCTAATTTTGATATTCACGAAATTCCTGCCTCATACCAATTAATCTTCTTGACGTTAAAAATGGACGTTCTAAATTCTTTCTTTATTCTCGTATGAAATTGCGCCTACTGTAAAATTCTATTTCACGGTACATTATTAAAACGTAAGAAAAATAACGAGCTACGAGCTGGAATAGTGCAGCCTCGTCATCGAATAATAATCAGTGGACGAAAGAGCGCGTTTTCGATAATAATGGCTGAGGAACTTTTGACGATAATACTACATTACGGGATCCACGTTCGATTTAATTCTCGCGATTTTTACTTCCGGGATGCTAATGGTACCAGTTTAAAAGTCAGCCCCCGCCGTCTTTATCGGTAACTTCTTTCATTATACGAATAGTTACGCTTGCATATTTTATATCTCCGACTTCTACTCTCAACCAACCTACTTTTTTTTCTCACCAGTTCCGTACTTTGTTACCTCCTCGCCTTCCCGTTTCTGCCTCCCGTAAAGCTCCTTTCGCGAAGGAGGTAAATTTAAGTCTCGATCTAACGACTCCGCGAGAAAATCTCGCGATCATGGAGCAATCGAAGGCGTTCATTTCCGCCAAACGCGACGCCGACGCTGAGAACTATTTCGTGTCGCATTACGAACATGGTGTATTACGGGCGCGGCTTTCAAATCGCGGGATCGAACTCGCATCGGCGCTTTAATCGACGACAAAATCGATACGCTTGCCAATCCACGACCAAATAATTGACATTATATAAAGTATTCAGGTTGCAATCGCCGGGGTCGTTTAAGCCCGGCGCTCGTGCGGTAGTAATTTTCAATTCCGCGGGAAACGAAATGTCATAACGTTGTCACGCGAAACGACGTTAATGGTGAAACAAAGTGACGGGTTTAAAAGGGTGTAACGGAATGCAAAATTATCGGTGAATTTGTCAGAACTCAATTTAAAGCAATTTGCGCTTGCTCGCGCGAGCGCGCTTGACATTTTCCCACAAATAAACAACGAAGCCGAGCAGCCGGATATCGCTTGAACAAGTTTATATTACATTTCTCTTGCGTATATCTGCAGTATTATACTCGTCTTTTTGCAATGCGAGTTGGTACTTAGTGTCTCAATTGGCGTTGTATAAATGTGTGTGTGTATAAGGTATAAATTAATGATATAATGATATAAGTAGGAGTATTGTTTTTACAGATTATTGAACTCTCTGTTACCTGATACGACAAAGACGATATATTAAAATTATGGGAAATGCACAAAGAAGCTCGGTTAAAGCTTGGTCAGAGTAATATTCATGCAGTGTGCCGTCGAGCATCATTTCCATCGCGCAGAATTGCTTCATCCTGCATTATATTACACGTTTAAAGCAGATTAACGAATATCGATCCGCAATGTAATTTTGTTACCGTCGTCTGGCCAGTTTAAAATCGCTCGCATGACTGGAGATACGATTTACGATCTTCCGAAATTACGTTAGCATTTACCATAGTAACGAATTTTAAAATAATATCGGGATAGATGCCGAAATTAATTTCATCTAAACTGGATCTTTGTTACGTACGTATATAACATCACCTCAACTTTGTATCGACTTCCACAGACCGACTGACACACGATATAAAACGGTCTAATGAAAATTCCGCTCATTAACATCTGACTAACGAGCGCGTTCCGACTGAAGAACCGCACGACAAGAGTATTAAGCACGCTCCGCCTGCTCGCACAGTCGTGTGCCTGATCTCACAATCGGATACCATTATTTCTTTTTGTTTTCTTTCCTCCGTTTTCAGCCCTCCATCTTCGTGGTCTATCTGTCGGAAAGCGCGGGGACCGGCACAGGATTCGACGGCGCGGCGCGGCGGTGCCGGTAGGACGGACGATGTAATTAAAGGTGACGCTGTCAATGCGCGGCAGGGCACAGTCGTACAATTACGACGAATAAAATTTAACGAAGTGTGCATCACGCGCACGGTGTCACTCGCGATTCGCGCACGTGGTTAATTAAGCTCGCTCGCTCGCTCGCTTGCTCGTCGGGCCACCCCGGTAACTTGATCCACGCGCGATTCCCAGTCCACCGAGGTATGTAAATCGAGTTCTGCCGTTTCCTATGGCCTGGATCGTATAATTTTCTACCCGCGTCCGGGATCAGAGAAAAATAGCGGAGAGGACGAGCGGAAGATAGGAAGAGAGAAAGGGATAAGTGGAAGAGAGAGGAAAAACGGAACTCAACGATCTCGTGTTCGCGAAGGTATTTTCGTTTCGGTGGGATTGCGGAGGGTTTAGTCCTCCGGATTATATTTCCATTACGCTGTTTGCCGAGTAAGTTACACTCTAATGTTACGCGATATATATATAATGCGGGGGATAATCCCGCTAAGAAAGGAACCGATTAACGGCGAAACAATTCGCGCACGCGATAGCGAAACGCCTCTTTATTATACACGTTAGCGTCCCGCGATAAGTAAACCGTTCATTTCACGCCAGGTGCATTATCCCGTTTCTCGTATCGGACGGGGAAATATTTAATCCTTTGATGGGAATTTGCAATCCCCAATCGTAGGAAACAATCACCACGCGGGGAAGCTCATTTTAAATCCGACAGTCCGACGCACGTACACGCGTCCCTTAACGACTCCTCTGTTAACAAATATACGCGTGTCAAACTCAGCTCCTCGTTTTATCGACAAGCGTGCCAAACCGAATCTGCTCGCGGTTCATCTTCGTCGTTCTCATCGCCATCGCGATGCGGAAAATTCCGCTCGAGCTTCGCCGAACCGCCGGAATGTGCCCGGATCTTGTTACGGAATTTAAAATGTAACGCTGACTGCCCAAATCCCCAGAGAATCTTGGTTTCTTTTCTCCGCTCCTTTCTCTCAGGCATGCATTCTCGTTTCCAATTAATTTCTCTATTTTCTTTCGACCGCATTCCTCCACGCAGCGAGACGACCTATGTACGGAGGAGCGGAGAAGCTCCGAATTAGTCCGGTAAATGTATTCCGAGCGTTATCACCGCCAGTTGTATATATTCCAGGCTACTTCCGGTAATAGCCTTCACGTCGCGAATTGTAGCCGACGAAGAAATAAATCGTCGAACTTACGGGTCAGCGGTAGCCCAACTTTCCTGTGAATTTCGGAGCGAACTCCGTTTGTTTCGGCAGAAAAATAATTTACGCTTTTCGCGTCAAATCCTTACCTCTCTCGTATGCGCGGTACTGCCGCGTCTGTGTTTTTTCAGACTGACTTCGCCAGCGCGAATTAATTTGTCGCCGTTTTTCCAGTCGCAGACTTTCTGCAGATTTTCATTCTGATCGTGCCTCGGCCAAAAGCATTTCTGTTTCCCATTTCAATTTCTCGTCGCGTCGTTCGAGACACACGACACTTAAATTTCTTTCGCGCAAACGTGATTACGCGATTCATACATTCCGTCACGCAAACAGATTATGTTTCGCGAATTCACGTAACCCAGTTATATCAAATCATGCAGCTCAGAGTCGATCGAACTTTCGGTGCTGTGTCAATTTCAAGTTGCGCGACTTGCGTTAATTCTCCATCATACTTGCGATATGAATACGTAAATAAAATATAGGAAAGATTCATCTTTTAATCCAACAAATAATCGAATAAACAAATGTATGATACCTAGAGAGTAAAAATAAAGCCTCCTTCGCTTAACTTTTATTTCTGATATCTTTACATTTCTCACTTAACTCCAAGTTAAGTTACATGGAAAGAATTGAATTATATATCTTTCAGATGTGTATATGTGGTTAATTAAAATTAATTATAGCTGCTGTAAATATAATTCTCAAGAGATACGTTTCATTTTTTTTTGTGTAAGCAACGATTCACCGGAAGCTAAGCTGCCGCGCAAAACGGCATCGCGCTATATTCGCATTCCAAGGTAATTAGAAATAATACTTCCCAGCGCGGAGACCGCAACGCCGAGAGCAGCGTAATGTTGGAAGTGCACGGTGGCAAAAGAAGACCGAGAGTGCAAAAGCGTGATACGTAAAATGTAAATTTCACGCATTCTTATTTTTTCTCGTCGCGGCAACAGCGGCGCATAACACTTTTTGCGGGCTGTACAATGCACCGGGCAAATTTGAATCTACGGCCGAACAGAACACGCGGGAATATACTTTAAATCCTTCGCATAATTACTCGTAACAGGATATAAACGGGAGCTCTAGTTGGTCCCAGTTATTTATGCCGAATCCGACTTTGGCGCGCCTCTCTCGCGTATCCGTATTTAATTCTCGCGAAAATTGTTGTACATGCGTCTAATTACTAGGCCGGATGACAAATAGCGTTATCCTAGATGTGTAAAACTATCTATATTTATATCCGTCACACGCTTTGCTGGAACTCGGCATACGTCCTTGTTGTTAAATTTTCACAAATTTTCAAGCCGTTAAATGTTAATGATACAGTGGCGAAAGCAAATGCATAATGTCGTCGCTCATCAAGCCTCAGGAACGTCATATAGGATAATGATATAATACTTATCAAGCGCAGGAAAAAATTTATGATGAATTAAACGCATCAAAAAAATTTTTACTAATCTATTTTTAAATTATTTTCGCACTTGCTTGTCGCTCCTTTTTTAAATCGTTATATATGAACTTCGCACTAACGTGTAATTTGTGACTCGTTTTCATTTGCCATTCGTTTTGTGTTTCGTAACGGAGAGAATTCACGTCATGTAACAAGAGAAAAAGAGAAAGAGAGAACCTAGTTTTCAAAGAACCACTTTTGTCTGGCGCTCTCGTCCGTAACATTTCGCTGAATTTTTAGGGGTGCTCCGTGATTTGCAACGGATGCGAGAAATTTCATATTTCATGAGAGCCGGCACACGCCGCTTGGTGTGCTAGTACCGCTCTCGCGCTTCTCGGGATAAAAATTTACCTCTCAAGATGCCTCGTCTACTTGTTGGTTTCTGACAAAATTTTTCTAAAATGCGAGAATATTATGGTTGAAATTTATGAAGCGCGACCACCAATCGTTGCTAGGAACAGGTACGGATAAGCGAACAGACACGGGCATTTTGCAAACGCCGTAAAATGAAGGGAGAACTCTGGCCATGGTCCAGAATAATCCTGAATTTCGTGGATGTCTGTCCGCCGAAAGTAAAGCCATACGTTTGACGACTCCTCTCCGTAAGTCGGTCATCCGACAATGTTAGCGAAGAATATATGATTACGAAGGACCTCATATATATAGGGAAAGATGATTTTTACAAATATTTGATTATGTGTTCATTTTGAATCATTCCGATTTATAACGTTAAAGTTTGTGCATAATATAGCTTTTCAACTAGTAACTCTAGAATATCCTTATTTATAAATTAAATGATATTTAATTCCCCTGTGCGCTCACCACGTTTATACAATAATGTTAGAATAAATAATAACGACAAATAATAACACTAACGGTAACAATAGCAAACATATAGGATGTTGTATGTTGCTATAATAATCGATTGAAAATGATATTGATACTAATTATAATAACAATGACCATGAACGTAAATTGAAATTTGTAAACTGTTATAATAGACGATCACGGTAAGCTATTAAAGTATGTTTGTCCACTGCTCGATAAACGTCCACATGCCAATTGAACGAGCAATATACGATGGTATTTACACTGTAATTTTAATTCGTCGCATCTATTTTCTGCTAGATGATTTTATTAGCATTGTTATCACGACTACAATTCTTTCTTTCAATTACGATAACGTGTAAATGGTCAAAAAGTCGAATGAAAACTTTGGTTTGGTACTGGCATTGATATTACAATATCGAAGCATTGATAGGAATCGCTATTATCAATAATGGAAATAAGCACACTCGCATGAATATAAAATATGTATTTGCCACTGTGTTTTGGCTCATCCTAATTGTACCACACGTTTTGTTACGTGCGTATTATTTTCAGCCTATAAATTATATTACACCAGAAATGCGAGATATATGAACCGTATCTGCGATATAATACTTGCGAGAGATATTAACTGGACAAAAATTTAATTTTACACAGTGCGTATTAATAATCGCAATACTGTCTTCGCTTCTAAATTCATTTTCGAAAACTGATATTAATGCTGTACAGAAATCCATAATAATAAATTAACAATTTCGCATAATAAATTAATTAACGAATTGATTGTAATTCTCTGCGGACGTTTCGATTTAAATATCTAATTTTCTAAAATTTACATTTTATTTGTGTATTTAACAAGCATTATTAACGACAGCGACGGATTTTTATGAAAACACTCTCTAAAATTTGCGGAGAACTTCCGTATGGCGGAAGCCGAATTAAGGATTATCGCGAGCGGACGGTACATCGCTGCATTACCAATAATAAACGCGGTATTACCAATATGGCTGTGCTCACAGTCAGCGAGTAATATGCGGTTGTTTACCGTGATCCCTCATTAAATATTCAAATGCATCGAGCGACATCGGTCGGGCGATACTCTATGCGGCGAGCGATCAGTGGCGCGTATAGAACGTCGCACGAAAGCACTCGAAAACTTGTCCTCTCTCGTGGGTGAAAGCACTCGAAAAGTCGCGCTGCTCCACGTCACAAGCACGTGAAATCACACGACAATGTAATATCGCCCTTCCTTGACAGGCGCGAAACTTAATCACGCGACCGGCGAGATTTTCTTCTTCTTTTCTCTCTTTTTTTTAAAACCATTTTCGACACGCGAAGCGGTGGTAATATCGTTACGTCGTCGGAAGATACCGACCCCAAGGACCATGGTGATCGGTGGACCGTGGTTTCTCAGATTTTACAAGGCGCCTTTGCCGCGCGACGCTCTCTACAAATCACCCGGAATCGCCAATTTAAGGAAGCGACGCGAAACAGCACCGAGTATTCGAATTTTCTCAGCTGCACGTACCGTGGAATGTAATCTGGCGAATGCGAATTCTCGCGGAAAGTGGCTCGTAGGTTTCGGGCTTTTAAATCGCCTTCCCATAATGGCTGTCCCTTGTGCTAACTCTAACTCTCCGTGGCGTTAAAAATATTAAACGCGGGGGATGATAAAAAGTCCATGTTAATAGCCTTGTGAACTCTCTCATGAATAATGGCAGAAGATAATATCCCGATAAGGACAAAGTATCTTCAAACTGCTACATGACCCACATTAACAATAAACGAATTGCTTAATAAATGTTTGCTTATGTTTCTCATCACGTTTGTGTTCATTAAGCCGCTTCTATTGATCGTCATAACAATTAACGTGACCTCGTTGAGACATTATAGAACGGGAGATGTGTAAACCTACATTCGATGTTAAATTAAAAATATATTAACCAATATTAATTAATATTGATTGTAACTTTATTAGAGGCATAGACTGTTCCGGCATGACTTATTTAAAATCGCATAAATTTCATATTTCCAAAGTAGATCAGATTCACTAGAAAACCCAACATTTGTGGCGATTAATTTATTCCGCCTAGCTCGTGCGCCATCAAAGGGGGCTATAGCTTGTTATCGCGGCGAGATAATACATTTTTAATGTCGCTAACCGTCGCAACCTTGTTTCTTTCGTAGATGTCATTGCTGGCGAATGAACCCGTTCCTTTTTCCATTACTATCGCGGATTTCATTTTTGTTATTACTCCTCGTTGAACCACGTTTAAGTCCGTTTACACTGTTGAAAACGGTCGGCCATTGTTTGCAGTCTATTCGTTCTCTTCCTGTCCCGCTTCAGTCTCCTTCCTTCTTTCTCGATACCGCCATTATCGTGGTAAACGGAAGGGTTATATGTACCTTGCCATCCATGGCGTCCTTATGCGAAGTAGTATAGTCAACTTGTTCCACGATGGTCTCTTTATAAATATCAGATGATTGGATTTCAGTTTTTTAACCTGCTCTTTAAAGAATAAACGGGACACAAAAGGTTTTACATGTTATAGGTATACTTTTTCAGTGCTTTAGGAAATAGAAAAATATTAGCATTTTAATAGAAATAAAAAATAATATATATATTCATACTATTTTTGGGAGAGATTACTATTTTAATACGTTTGGAAATCAAATCAGCGAAAAATTTAAAAGAAGATTATTTATTAAAGTAATAGCATACGTAAAATTTTCGTCCCAGAATTGAGACGTTAGCATTAATGAGTTAATTATGGCGACTGTTCTTTCTCAAAATTTTCTGAAGAGGAATATACCGGGTGTCTGAGACCACCCATACACCCCTTTTCTTTTAAAAACTAAGCATTTTAGAGAAAAATGTTTCAGACAAAAGTTGCATGGTTTCGAGGGGGGCACATGATGAAAATATCAACTTGACCTTCAGTGACCTTTCCAAGGTAAGGTCAAGGTTACCTTAAATTTTGGAACCCCTATTTTTCATTGCATATTCTTGTAGCTTATCTCAAGAGCTTTCCAAAACACTATAATTAAGTATTTTTTCGTTAAGAACTTTTGGAATTATAAGGCTTGAAGGTTCTAGTATTTTGATATAAAATACAAAATTTCTTATAAAACATTAAGTTTTCGGTAATGTTACCTTAATACTTTTATGCACAGAATAATGAGACGAATCAATTGGTATGAAAAAAAGACATGGTTGCTTTTAAGAAAAAATATGTAATTTGCAACATGCATCTGCATACTTTTTCTTAAAAGCAACCATGTCTTTTTTTATATCAAATGATTTGTCTCATTATTCTGTGCATAAAAGTATTACGGTAACATTACCGAAAACTTAATGTTTTACAAGATATTTTGTATTTTATGTCAAAATACTAGAACCTTCAAGCCTTATAATTCCAAAAGTTCTTAACGAAAAAATACTTAATTATAGTGTTTTGGAAAGCTCTTGAGATAAGCTACAAGAATATGCAATGAAAAATAGGGGTTCCAAAATTTAAGGTAACCTTGACCTTACCTTGGAAAGGTCACTGAAGGTCAAGTTGATATTTTCATCATGTGCCCCCCTCGAAACCATGCAACTTTTGTCTGAAACATTTTTCTCTAAAATGCTTAGTTTTTGAAAGAAAAGGGGTGTACGGGTGGTCTCAGACACCCAGTATATATATGCTATTATATAATTTTTTATATTATATTTCCCGTTCGTATTATTTGCATTTTCCCTCACATAGATTCGTAAATAATTCTTTAAAGTTGAATATATAAAGAGACACTCTTCCTCATCATTCAAAACTTGCAGCGTTTCTTTTACAATTAAAACATATTTTAAATTCCTGTAATTAAATTCTTACAATTTGTGTATCAATTACACACATTTGCATTTAGTATTATGATTTATTGTCATGATTATTTTCCATTCCGTTGATCAACGATAATCCAAATTCATAGGTAGATTAGTATGAGTATGGTGGCGATAGAATTATTCATGCGGTTCTTGCACGAATGAGCATTAACATCTGATTGATCGACGAAACCTATCATTACGCTGGAAATACGAAACTCCTCATCAGTTACCTTTCTCATAAATGTTTCTCTTGCAATGGTGCGGTGCTGCGTTATCCTTTCCTGAAAGAATGACACGTGAAACGTGCCCGGCGTAACCAACTTCTGTTACTCTGCACATGAGAAATATCCGTACTGTTTGGAGTATATAGAACAGTGTATAAATGTTTCATTAATGGAGCTTAACTTAGCAATATCTCATCTCCGTTTCTCTTTTTTTCTTTCTTGTGAAATTTAAGGAATTAATAATAATCGCTAGTATAACTCCAAAAATTTATTTCACAACCGTAAAATGTACCGCACAGATTTATTATTCTCAAAGTGCGCGATTGTAATGTGCTTCCAAAATGTTCTATAGTTGCGGTAACGGCGAAATACGATTATCGTCAATGCATTCATGGATATGAGCTCGTTCGAGCGTTTTCGAAAAACGGCAACCCACGCGACAACGAGCGCACTCGTGCCGCGGTAATTAATATTAATGCCGAGCTGCGTTTCGGCTGAGTCAGCGACAGGACGCACCACCAGCTAACACGTGACGGCCCCAAGCCGTCTCGACGCACCGAGCGCGACGGGTACCACGGGGGCAGGAAAGAATCGATAGTCATAAAGCACGCGAAAAACTACCTGCTCACTCGGCGGAGGTGAAACGCCCTCGTCTCCGGTTTCTGCATTTCCGTCGTAACACACCTCCCTGCTTCTGTCTCTATCCCGACGGCATTGACTGGTCTCTACACATCCACACACAGACCAGTATCTCATCCCTTCGTAAGAAAGAGAGAGAAAGAGAGACGAAGAGAGAGAGAGGGAGAGGGAGAGAGACAGAGAGAAAGAGATGAAAAGAGCATGAGGGAGAGGAGAAAATTCCCTGTGCACTCGAGGGTAAAATGCGCCCCGATGGCATTACATGTGGGTTGTATAATCTTATACAGGAGAGTCACATCCCCCCCTTACACGTAGATCCCTCCATAGTATCTACCGTCCACGTCAGGCGAGCACCGGGGGCGCGAGGCAGTCACGCCATGAGCCGGAAGTGACCCCTTCCCCGGATCCCGCACCCCGGGCCCCATCGGGGGTCGTAAAGACAAAAATCGGGACTCTTATCACCGGACAAATTTATCACCGTAAGTACCGTGAACGTGTATGCGCGCGCGCGCGTGAACATGTGCGAGGGGCACAAACGAGACGAGGAGGTGACTTTATCCGATGATTGTCCAGCCGCGGGCAACAATTATCTTTCCTATGTCCCGGAGTCGTCAGTGACGACCAGTAAAGGGTGAGGATCGGAAAGAATGGGGATTATGCGAGCCAGTCTGATTAAAAAAATTTTCTCCCACTAGAATTGTTAATAGATTTCTTATAGATCGTTTTCTCTTCCTGCTGAAATATCTACGTATTTCCTCTGACAATAGCTTTCCATTAACTCCCGCTTTTTTACAATGTCCTCTTTCTCTAATCTGATTCTCTTCTCTCTTTACTGTTCTTTTTATTTCTCTCTTCATTTATTTCGTGACATTGTAGCCTTCTGTCATCGTCGTTCTTCTCTCCTACTTTTCTTTTTTTTTCATGTATAATATTTAATCATACTCTCTTTTATTGTATAACTTTGTGATTTTATGGACGTTTATAAAGCATCAATCCTTATCGATGTACTTTATTAAAAAAGAAATAAGTAAAATAAAACGAAAGTTTCAAAAGATTCTTTGTAAATAAAATTGTCTCAATATTTATATATATCAACGATGACATTTAAGGCAAAATATTTGGCAAGCTTTTAATCGTCAATGAGATAACTAAATAATGATTAAGAAAAGATTGATGAAGTATGGCTAAAAAAGAATTAATAAAGATTGAATAGCGAGGGCTTGGTGAATAAAGCATGTTCGGAAGTAATTTCACTCGAAAAATTTTCTCGTCTTCCAGCTGAGAAGCTTTCGTTTTCAGATATGTAGATGGTGCCATTTAAATTCCGAGAAGAGCAAAGCGTGTGGCAATTCGTCAATGTCAAGGCAATGCGGCTGCCAGTATGCAGTCGTGCATGTACCTACGTATCTTAGCGGCGTGTAACGAAACAGCGATATTGAGTTTTGAAGTAGTTTAACCACAGGAGAAAGTTTCTCAGATAGTGATGCAAAAAGAAAGAGAGAGAGAAAAGGAGAGGAAGAGAAGGAGAAAGCATAAGTATCGATATATAATATGTACACCCGGGAGGAAAAACAAGGAATGTCAGTTTTATACTTTTTGAATAAAATGAATTTTAAAGTTTGTTATTTCCTCTTGCTATACCCGAATGTTCTACCTTCATTTTTTCATTGATTAATACAGTTCTTAATCTTTTTAAGTATTTAAAAGATGTAACATCAGTTTGTATCTTTCAAACGCTACAAAATGACAACCATATCTCATTTCTAATAAAATTGACATTCATTGTTTTTTCCCCCGGATCTTCATATATCGCTGCAGTTTATAAGAACCAGTTATAAAAATATCACGAGTTATAAGAGCATAATTGTTCCAGTTATTTCTATTTCCATTTTTACATTTTGAAAATCTGATATCCAATCAAAAATATATAATCTTGTATTTCGGAAAGTTCCCAAAAGTCCACCGATGTATTTTTAAGATCGAGATTTAAGACATCTTGACATACGATTGGAAGCAATTATAAAGAAATAAATCAGATTTTTAGAAGACGAAATATCTTTTCATTACGGTTATTAATCCTCCTTTGAGACGAGTGGATCTAATTTTGCTGGATTTTCCTTATCTTCACCGGCTTTTAATGGGAACTTTCCGTTATTTCGACCAGAAGCTCCGACGCGAGCGTTAGCCTGGAATTCACGTAGGAAGAGCTTTGGAAACTTATTCTCGCAAAACGTACGATTATTTCGTCGGTTCGTCGAAATAATCGTGCGGGAACCGTTGTTAACGATCGTTGTTCTATCTACTTCCATCCGCAGCGAAACGCGAGTCCAGACATCAGTTTAAAGTCGCATCAGCTCGAACTTCCTGCGGTCGGATGTCTAATTATGCGCTCGTTTCCGCGACGAATAAAGGCGAAATAATTCTATAGATATGGCGTTTCTCCTATGGATACCTGTAATTAGAGAGAGAGCGAGGATCGTATCGGGCGAGAACATACATTCGGCCCGCGCGCAGTTTATATCCACGTCGAAAGGAAATGCGAGAGCCGTGGTTAATATCTCTGCTAGCTGTAATAACGCGAACGATCGGCATTTGTTTCTATCCTCGTTTTCGCGATATTACAGCAGTTATTTGCGCAAGCTAGGGCGAGTTTAGAACTCCAGGGATCTAAAACGGAACGATAGAGCCAGTGGTGCCTTAGACACATATAGTAATCTATGTTATTACATATTTAGCGAGAAAAGCAGAGTAGAAATTTTATTTACAAATTATCACTTTACAGCTAGCTGCTGATGATTAGAAAAATTAAAAGAGACAAGTAATTGCATTTTTTGTTTGGGTTAAACCTTTCACAATAGTCCGAGATTGCTCAAATCGCTCTCCGTTGAATTTACATTTGGTATGCTTTCGAAGTAACCGCGGCGCACAGTCGTGAAAAGTGCACCCGGGAATCGTGGACTTTTCATAGCTGGATCGCGCCCGAGAGAGCGGCGATTTTCGGAATAGCACGGAAGAGTGAAACGGGGCGGAGAACGTATCGCGCCACTCTCTGTTGTCCCCGGCGCGACAATTAAACTCGAGGATTACACCCGCAGACGAAAGCTCGCGGTACGTCGTATCGTTATAATGGAAACGTTAATGTCGAGCGTCGCTCTTCCAGTCACGTGAAGCTCATCTGAATACGATAATGCCCGGCCGGCCGACCGACCATTGCCTTACCGTGTCCCCGGCCTTACATTCTCCGTGGCTTTAATTCCGAGTGCACGGTGTATATGTATAAGGAGAGCATCCACTTCGTGTAGCGTGACCAGATACGAGTCTTAACCCATTCGGACAGGCGGTACGGGATAAGATAAGGAGACTGTCAGGTACTTCTCTTTATTGGGATACAATCTAGTTCGGTTAATCAAACGCGCGGTCTCGGAAAAGAAATGGACTTGTCATTGGCGGCGGTTGGTGCTATCGAACGTAACCATCGCACTGTAACGTAAAACTCTGCACCTGCCGGTGTGAACGCCGTTGAAACCACGAACGCATTAATCAGGCGAGCACTAATGTTTTTATTCGTGTGTACCTGGCCGATTCTGTAAACACCCTCGACTTTAGGAAAAGATTACTAACGGGCCACCTGCCCGCGAATATTTCCTCGGAACCATCAAGTAGTATTTTCAGTAATTTAATAACGTATTGCTAGTGAAGATTATCATTTAATAGCTTTACGAGGAATTAAAGCACAAACTTTTGGTCAGCGGCTTATCTCTCGCTTCCCTACCTATTACGGGCATCATATTTCGCTAGTCAACGTTGGCCAAATGCTTGAAGACGGTTCTGGTTGGAACAATCGCCGTTGGAATAACTATGCAGGATATTCCGGAGCGACGGAAAATGGAATACGCGTAAAGTTTGTTCGATGTGAACACACGACCGGGAAGAGTTAGCGGGCCTCTCGCGTGATAAGTAGAATAGTCTAAAACAACTATACCCGCGCACGTTGAAGCACTTATAACTTTTACCACCAGGTCCTCAGGCGAATTATTGTGACAGGATGATAAGCATTCACACAATCAAATTATTCAACGAAACTAAATATTACTGCATAGCGTGGTGGTACCTTAACATATCCTCTCGAATATTAATGTTATAACTCATTCATGTCCATTCGTCATTTACGAATTTGAATTTTATATGTTTTATTATTTATTCACTTGCCACACATTATTTGCCAATTTACATTATTACTATAATTTGTTACCATGTAAAAATGTATAATATGAAAAATATTGGCTCTTTTTTGATCATTAGAGAATATCTTTTATGTCGTTAAATAATTTTGATCCATCTTACGGACTTAATGACCAAAAAATACGTGAAAGTTGATAATTAATCATGTTTAACTACCGTAAGGATGCAATCACGTTTCATGAATTGGCAAACATTTGCCGGAATCTAGTGTGGTGGAATACACGAACGTTGGAAGCCGGGTCAATAGAAGTCGCGTTTAACGTCGCGAACGAATATAAAGGACTTCCACGGTTAATTCCTCCTTTATCCAAGCTGGAAAGCTTAACCGTCCGTTCTGGCGCAAAGGAGTTTGCGGTACTATATCGCCTAGAAGCTGAAAGCGACTAATTATTTTTTATTTCAACCGCCGCGGAGTCGCCAGACAAAGGCTCTATTGCTCGTCGCGCGAGCGCGACCATGGACAATTTTATACTCGATTCCTCGGTTGCCCTCTCTCTTTCTGTTTGTGTATTTTTACATTACGTTCTTGCTACTCTCGTTAATCTCGCGTTCCAGACAGAACTACTTTAGACTGATTTTCTTTCCGCAGTTTTTTCCGCTGATTCGTTAAGAGACCGTCCGAAACAATTTCTTCGAAATTAAATCTCCACGTACATATATAAAATCGCAAAATTATCCATATTATAGCTAAAAATATCGTTGTATCTATGTTCTCTTTGAAAGATACAATCACCTTCATTAAATTTATCGATCGAAATTCGTCATAGGATAAAATGTAGGAAGTCTTTATTCCTTGAAACTGACGTATAGTCAGATAAAAAAGGAGGATCTATAGGAAACAGAGTTAAAGTGAATTCTTGATTATAGTTTTTAATATTTATGTACTTTACATGTAAAAAGGGAAAGATTTATTCTTATGTAGGAATACAGGGCCGTAAGGCCGATTATTGATAGAAGATCGGGATAATTAGAGTAGTGGAGCGGTCGTTTAGCATGCTAGGTGCTAAGCGTGGAAAGCGAGGGATCCCGAGTTCGAGACGCAGTATCGGCTCCGTAATTTTTTCCGTCTCTTACACTTATTAGATTATATTAAAAGATCGCAACATGTATCTCTTAGATGCGTACAATTTATGGAAGATGCATATGCATGTGCATCTCAGAGATCCATATCTTAATCTCATGCATTCAATATTGAGATTCAAGATTCGAGATACTAATTCTCGTTAAGTGGAAAAAAATTGACGATGATACGAAGAAAATTAATGGCACTGTTTCGGCTGACATAGCAAATTGGTATCAACCGACGCAGCTGTTTCGTCAATTAGTTGCCAACACCTCGAATCAGGACTGTATATTTATATATATATATATATATATATATATATATATATATAAATCTGTTCTCCACCGGATGACAATGATCGCGCGAGCAAGAGCGAAGACGAGGCGCTTGAATGCCGGGAGTCAGGGACAAAGCGACTATTACGTGCGCGGAAAGTGCCGCTGAATTATTCAGGCTGTTCTTCTGTTATGCACAGGCGGTAGAACAAAGAACTGTGATACATCAATATCTTGCAAGTAGAATAACTAATATCATTTTACATGCCGTGTAATTACATATTATATAGGCGCCGTCAAGAAATAGGGCAATGACGGCGCATCCATATATCGAGCCGCGAGGTAACGTTGCCTGCTCTGGTTGCGTAGCAGTGATATATAACGGGTGAAAACAGAGAGAAACCGATCAGTGCGCGCGAATTCGCCGAACGGAATTTTCGAAATAAAACAGAGCTCCGGCGTAACTATGGTAATGACTCTGCGCAAAAATGGCACGGGCAAAAGGGCACGAAAGGAAAAAGCGTTTGCACGCGATGAACCGGCATGACGACGGGCCGATAGCCCCTGAAAAGCAGGGGCCTCGGGGCGGATCGCACGAAAACGATGACGCGCAGGCGAGTATCATCGATTCGACATCGTAACTCGTTTGCTCGAGTAACGGCGCAGTGCGGTAAACTCGCCGAGGAACAACAAGCGCGTTTTGTTCGACTCGGCAGAAATAGCGAATTAGGCGATCCCTATCTTATCGTCGCTAGAAGCGATAACGATGATCGCCCACTCGTTCCCTCACTGTCATACCCAGTTATTATTCGACTCACCAAGACGAACATGATGATCACGCACTTGGCTTCGTCCCATCAAGCGGTATTTCTTGATATTTCTGACAGTGAACAGAATAAATGATTGACGAGAGTTTTATTAACTGAAGAATAAAGATCAAATTACAGCTAAATGCTAAATATATGGTGTTTTCACAAAAGAGGGACATTTTGCATTTGAGAGGGAAAAAGAATGAAATGTGAAATTATATCATTGTCTATTTTATCTCACATTCTTACTTTCTCATTTACTATGTGTTAATTAAAAATCCTGTAATCTGCTTAATGCGTACTAAATTAGTGCTTCTGTGATCTTCTATAAACACGGAATTTCAAATGTCTTCTGTTGCAATCCAGAACATCATTTATGGCATTTAGCCGGTATTTGACTTTCACCCTACAATTTTGCATCCCTCGCTCGGTCGCGTCTCTTTCGGCCAATTGAAAGACAGCGACGAAATGACAGGCTACACAAACACGTGCGCGTGGCACGAATTAATTAAAACACAGCAGGGTGAGACGCGGCGTCGCGTCGGCGCCGACTCACGGTGTTCCGCCTGTGATAAAGGACAGGGAAGCGTCGTTATTAATCCGCGTAAAATTAATGTCTGCTTATAATGAATTTCAACTTCGTTCCGGGAAAGCCACCGTAACGCGGAGGGCTGCTCTGTCTCTCCCTCTGTCTCTCTCTCTCTCTCTCTCTCTCCCTCTCATAACGCCCGAAACGCGGACACTGCATAAATTAAAGATACCTCGGTGTGCTGCCCCGACTCGCAAGAAGTTTTAACGATAGCGCTTTTTTAGGTGCGTTATTACGCCGCTCTTAGATAAGTCAGTATTAAAATAGAATCCCGGTGTAACGGGGTATTCCTACCCCTCTCCCGTCGTACCTCTATGCACTTCCTCCCCGCGCATATGTCCATTATGCAGAGTTATCGCACTTTATGGTGTGGTTTCATTTCTGGGTCTAGTATGTTTAACACGCATATTCATCGAGACCTTTTTAAAAATTCTACAGTCCCACTTTCCGACGTGAAATATGATAAGGAGATGAGACTTCGAGTCTCGTGATTGTGCGGGCTTGTCAAACTACGTAAAGTCGGGCTTGTCAAACCACATTTAATAATGGATCCCGATCGATGACAACGTTCATATAATCCGCGAAGCAAATTGCAAGATTTCGCGAAAATGAAAGTAATATTATTAGACGTTCGGCGAATAGAATGATTGAAATTTTCATTTTTGAAAACGATTCAACAAAAAATTAGAACAAATTTATCATAATTTTGTTATTCTTATATTTTGCTTTTACCAACTTCAGAAATAGTTTACGGAAAGGATATCAACGCGGAAGTTACAGTGAAATTAGCTTGTCATATCCTTAGAAATAGCGCTCTCCGCATTGTGTCTGGCACAAGAACAACATAACCCACGCTAACACGGTAATACATAGCCCGCGCGCGAAGGGTGTCTCTTAATGTCGTTTAGAGCAAGAACATGGTAGTTTCGGGGTTACACTGACTGATAAAGTGGCATTGTTCCCGTAAAGTCTCTAATTCATGCGAGATTGTGTATGTCGTATAAAGAAATTCTTAATGAAGATCATGATTTATGACGAACCACAAAAAATCGACAATAAGTTGTATATTTAAAAACAAATGCAATTTCGAAAATCACACGATATTATTTTTTATAGCAAAACGTTTTCACTAGCCTTTGATTTAATTGTTTTTTAATTGCATTATTATCTACATTAATTATTAGTTAATATTTTAATTATTTTTTTGTAACTAAAAAATTGTTATATCCTCAAAATTTTTTCTAAGAAGAAAGATTTACAAAGAAGAGCTTATTCATAATGTTACTGTTACAAGCTATCTCAGATGCCATGATGCATTATTATCACAAGAAATTAAACTATCGATTGTTCAAAATTTTCGATGCAAATTTCAGTATACAACCGTTAAGTCATTGTAGGCGGAGAGCCTACGATATTCGTGATCGTTGCCTCGAACTTAGCGAGTTTCATGAAGAGGCGACGGCTCCGACAGCTATGCAAAGCCGAATCCCGGTGCAATTAATTCTCGGGCCAAATCGAAGCACGATCCTCTCGATGGAATATAATCGCGCTCTCTTGGCCGGCGTCACGACCAAAGGTGACTCGTCGAGAGAGAGGTCGCTTATCTCTCTTGAAGTCGATCGTGTAATTCAACGGTCGAGGCTAGAATACATACTGGGAAAGCGGAAGGATGGTATTGTTAGGTGGGCGATGGACGTTGTGAAACCGGCGACAATCGGTAAGACGCAATATTGTTGAACACGTCGTCGCGTTTCTCTCGATTAAACTACAAATTAATCGGACATTTATAAGTTTTCTGTTCGTTCGACGATCGAATCACTTTTCTCCTCGAGTTATAGTGTGTAACGTCTAACTATAATAGTGTAACGTCACATCATTAACGCAAAACGCGTTTGTTGTTCCCCGTTTGTTCATAAAATAATTCCAACTGCGCCGACCCGTTATATTTTAACGACTTCAACGACAATCACGTGGATGAATAATCCTAGCGCACGTTTTGCTTCGCACAAATGGTTATTCAACGCTAATCGATATCTCCAGAGAGCATCAAGTAAAAAATATTTTTAGAGAAAATTGATATAATAAATAATTGTAACTTTAAAAGAAGAATTAATATTCAGGCAGTATACCTGCGTAAATTACAACGAGAAACTTACGTGTAATTTACTTGTGGGATGGTATAAAGGTTAAGCTCATAAATATTATAGAAGAATTTTCCTTCAGAAAACACGGTAGAACGGAAGAGCATGGCATCGATTTTCGCTGTAATGCCCTAAAAACCGCACACAATGTGTTATATTGGTGTGTTACATTGTGGGCAGTTCTCCCTTATCTAATCCTCTTAGGGTGATCTCGAAACTCGGATTCGCCTCGGACCTACGTCACCTACGCTAGCTTGCTTCTGACAGGGCATAACAATTTCCACCAGATGAACATTACCAGTTTACCAGTTTACTTTGCCGGGTATATGCAGAATCGAGAAGCAGACCCAAGTCCTTCTTCGTCTCTTCCCCCTTCTCCAATTACGAAAGCTCGTGAGGTTTCCGCAGAAAGTTTCGGTTTGCCCGACGTTTCTCTTGCGCGCGTCGCGCGTCGTTGGCTAAACTGTTTAGACATGTCGTAGGACGAGCGAAAACTTCGAAGTGACGTTCGAATTTTGGTACTTACCATGTCGGGTAAAGACATCGGAAGCTCCAACGGTTCGACAGGCTAGCGAAAGGGTAAGAAGGTAGACATTGCGGTTGGGTCGCGAAATGAGAAATGAAATATACTTCGTCACGACACGAAGTTAGAGAATTTAAACCATAATTTATAAAGTGCACGTCGATAATAATTGAAAAGTGATTTGATTTCTCAACATTAATATTTGTAACTTTGAGAGCGCATGATAAATTCTATTGATACTTATTAGATTTCAAATAATATTAATGATTTCAAAGTTTAATTTTACAAATTAGTTGTAAAGTTTAAAAGTTCAGTAATTTTAATTGTTTATAATTTAATACACACACTTTTGCCTTTGATTGGCGGAATAACTACAAAGTAGTAATTGTTGCCATCAAGCCATGTTCTGTCGAAGTTTACATGCATCAGTATCTTGTCATTAACTCGAGTATGGAATAAACTCTTATCTCTCTCATTGCTATCATGCATGGAATATAGTCCCGGTTTTATTCTACGGTGAATTAATATGTATATGAGATCTTCGTCTTACGAACTGTCTACGGGTTACATTTACGAGTGCACGAGCGTAGAACGAGACAAGAGCGGCGTCTGAAATGTTCTAGCCTCCACATTTAATCTGGTACTGAAAATTTCAGCTCGTCTCTGCCTAGGAATTCTTCCTCTTAACCTTTTTGCTCTTCACGTCTATTCCCCTTCTTCTGACAGCGGCAACGACGACAACGACGACGACAACAACGGCAATGACGACAAAGTTAGATACCGACCTCTACTAGTCGTTGCATGTGCATACTTATGTACTCTACATACACATATAGTCTGTTACGTTTAAAAATATAAGAGTTGAGCTTAAACCTTCTATGTTGCTCGGCAATTTCTTTTTAGTTTCATCTGGCGGAATGAAAACGCCATGGATTATTAAAATGAGGAACTTAGTTTGATGGCTATATAAAGATATCGATCTTGTTTGTATAAAAATATTAAACGAGTAATTTTATGAGTTAACATATTTAACGAAACATTAATTTCCATAAAAAACAAAAGGATTATATAATACTTATATATATACAATATTTTACAAAAAATTTAAACAAACGATGTAATTGGTACTTATATCAATACTTATCAATCTATTATAGAATAATGTAATGAAACGATACAAATATTGTTTAATATTAAATGTACGATTTAAATGTATATTGAAATGTACGATTCATAAAAATCGTTGGTGTTTGGCTCGTGAAGCATGTCAAGAGAAGAGAAGATGAGGGGAGGTAGAAAAGGAGGATAAACTACGAAAGACGTCCTAATAGAGTCTATCTTCCATTATTTGAGCATCTAGCACGATCTACTTCCAATTCCCTGGATCACCCAATCGCGGCACAATTTTCCAAGCTTTGCCGACCCTCGTCACTATTGAAAGCTCGAGCCGAAGGTCGGCGCGATACTTCTCCGTAAAAAGATCCGCGGTAGGTCGAGTAACTATAGCATCGTTTTTTTAATACTTCTATTGTGCGCTTGGCAGTGGGTCAAGAGATTTACCGATTTAGGCGTGAAAGAAAGTCTCGCATTTGAAAACGTTCTCTATTCAAGTCGGGCTGCATATCGGTAGTGAGTAGTATTGAAGTAGCACTTGTTCGGGAGTTCCTGATCTAACTTGATCTAACAAGCAAACCTTTGCAACAGCTCTTTCATCCATTCTCTTAGAAACTTAGAAACTTAAGACTATAGAATAATTTAGAAACCTCTTTCATAAAAGCAAAACAGAAAGCATGTAATGTATTGTTATAATTAATTGTAAATTATGGGTAGCGAGGAAGTAGTTCATGATGTTATCTCGATTCCGATAAATTTTTAAATTTAATTTTGATTAAATATCGTCAAAAGTAAAAGCGAAATTATGTACAAAAGAATGTTTCAGGAAACAATTTCCTGTTAGGTATCAGGAAACAATTAGTATCAGAATTTTATAATCATTTATATAAATTTCATAAACAAGTAAAATTTCCTCCCAGTTGTGTCTCTTTAAACTATGCTCATATATGAATATTTATAACTAAAAATCATTTTTTGATGTTTTCACTCCGAAAAAAACATTTTTTACGTTCTTTTATTATCGATAATATAATCGAACACTCGAGGAATCGTTGTCGTGCATTTCCGGCGACATTGCATCGATAGCACCCCCAGGCGACGACGTATATATTCGCAATTGACATTTATGCGATCTCACGCGAGCTCCCTCTTTCTTTTTCTGTTTCAGTCGCTGCTCTGAAGCTACTCCATATAAATGTTCCGGCGTACACCCTCAGGGGCAGGAGCGCGCTTCTAGAATGCAGGTGAGAATGTTCGCCATAAGCTACACAGACGTCAACTGCTTTCTGCGTGCACGAAATAGTCGCAACGTCGACAGTGTTGCGTGCAATTCTGCCAGATTATTGTGGCGCTTTATCTTATGAATGTGGTATCAAGATCTTATTCTCCCCCATAATAACATACACGCACTTTGAAAAAGAAATGGCTTTGAATCTTCGAAACTCGAAGTATTCCTTAATATCGACAAATATATTGGCAGTGAGGTATATCGTATCCGCGAAATCCGTCATGTGCAAATTATTCCGTGGCAGATCATTAATGCATGATTAAATTTCGTAATGGACAGTACATCGACTTGACTAGAAATATATTTAACAATTTAGTCTATAATCAATAGTTCGAAATAGAAAGATAATCTTACTTGTCGTTGCACTATGTTTCCTCTCTAAATTCAGTTTCTTAGCTTCCAAAAATATCCGACATTTCCCGCAGAATATGTGTCGATATATATATTTTGAAATATATATATCCTACTTAGGCTGATATTTATAATCCGTTCTTATTTTAAAACCTTCTCTTTTTTTTTAAGTAATATCTTAACACTTTCCTTGCTGGGAATTCTAACGCGCGACCTAAAACTGGGAGCCGCGTGCAATTTACAAAAATCTATAGCTGGTTGCCGCAGGGTTCTGGCACTAAAATAAAAATGGAAATGAAAAAATTACTTTATAATATCATGCTTACATCCCATTTGTCGTTTTAAATTGAACGAAATTTACACAAATTAATTTACAAATTCAAATAGAAAAAATTTTAAATTAATAAATATAAGAATAAAATTAAACAAATTTTTTAAATTCATTAACCCCTCAAGGGTACCCTGGGTACGTTTGAACCGTAACTTAATTCGGGTGGTACAATAGGAACTTTACATGGTCAATAATACTGTCAGTATCAACAAATACTGACAATATTATTGATCGTGTGTGGTTAATATTGATGGATTGATGTAGGATATTGACAGTGATCCGAATTTTTTGATTCTCGAGCATCAGTATTGTTGTGTGATAGGAATTTTGACAATAATACTGATTGTGTGAAGAGAACGCGTCAGTATTGTAAAAAGATCATATAAATGTCAAATAGTATAAAAATATCGTCAGGTTGTAAAATTATTAATGTATATTGTCAATATTACTGATTCAATATTACTGATCAGTATTATTGATCGTGTAAGGTCCGTATAAGGATCAGGTAGAAACGAGCCTAAGCGTCGTATCAAAAAACGGTTACCATATCGTTGAAGTACTACTTTTCCGTTTTAAAATGCTTTTTTAAATTTTTATTTTCGTCAATTAGAACCGGAGATATTAAAGATTGAATAAAAAAACGCGAAAATTTAAAAATTTTTCTTTTTTTCAATAATTAATATTTCCGTTTTAGATTTATTAAACTTAATCGATTACGGGTTCGTTTTACGCAGAATTGCATAAACTTTAATTTAAAAAAAGCTCAACGTTGAATTAGGAGTGAAATTATAAAATAAAAACTGCGACTGGGTATTTCATGCCCAATGTATCCGTAGGCCCAAGTGAGTTAATATGTGTACCCTTGAGGGGTTAAATATATTTTTTTAAATAATGAAATATTTTTACAAAAATAAAATTTAATATTTTTTTTGTATGATAATTTTTGGAGCATTTGCCTTTATATAAATATAGCGGCAATCAGCTATAGATTTTAAAATGATTTTAAAATTACATCAGCAGTTGCGAATGTGTTAAGATGTTAATACGGCTCTCTGATTAGTTTATGAAATCTTAAAACTATACTTAAGATGGTTTTAAATATAAGAGCGGACTATGAATGCCAGCCTTAGAAGAAGAGTTCTATAAGTTTTCTATATTGTGATTTGTTTCTATGACTTTTAGTATTTAGATTCTCTTAAATTTAATCAGTTAAACTAAATATTGCAACATTATAATAATTTTATGTTATATTCACAAATTAATTTATAATTTGATGTATATAATAAATAATAATTTATTTCATATTTGACGTAATACTGGATTATAAAAAATAAATATTAGTTAGTATTAATCAGTTAAAAAAAATTACAGATGCGCAATGTGTTAATAATGAAAATACATTGCCCTTAATTTACGATCTTGTATACTTCTAAAAAGAACGGAAATTCACGCTTTTAAGGAAATCTTAAATAACTATTATTTCTCGATAAAGCACTCAATTATGAAAATATCATAGAGAATTTCGCCGTGAAAAGTCAAAGCTTTTGTCTGCTTTTGTTCACAAAGTACGACCGAGTTAAATAGATGCGCACCGCCAGGATGTGTTTCGCGACTTATCGATCGATGTACACTCTTATTTTATATACGCAAGAGAGATAATGCGTATCTCATTGAAACAAGACGCTACTTTACCCTCATTACATAATTTCTGCAATCCACCTGTCGGCATACCTATTACCTTCCTTTCGTTCCGGCACATCCTCCCTCATTATTCTCTCCAATTACAACATCCGATTTTACGACTACCTAACAAAATCTCGTTCGGCGAACTTTGTTAAAAATCTTTAATACCTTTCTTCAAACATTACGTTTAGGATCGCTAAAAACGAGTTGAGAAAACAATTTTTTAGGATAGAAGATCTTTATTAAGAGATTTGTATAGAAGCAAAAAGAAGGAAATGAGGAAAAATATATTCTGTTTAATATATATAATAAATCACAGAATACGAGAACATTTATTTTGTAAGAAAATACAAAAAAAATTTTTAACATTTTTTAACATTTACCTTTACAATGTTAACAATCAACAGATAACATTAACAGAAGAGAATATTAACAAAAAAGACAAAAATACGTTATTACATTAATGCAGGCTCGGGTTTTAGAGCCTCCTTCCAGCTTGTCTGCCCTTCGCAGTTTGCACCGGTCATGATTACGTTAGTCTTGCATTGAATAATTTAATTGATTTATTCCATTAATCAAGTTATGCCTGCGTAAAGAGGACTTCAAGAGCTAATTTGATCAGTTTTCGAATGACCGGCCTGTAGCACGATCCCTCGCAATAGCATGCTCCTGCCGCGGTATAACAACGATAAATGATCGGTAGCGCTGGACTCGCTAAATAATTCGTCGGGGTATACGGACCGCACAATAAAACCGAAATATCGCGGCATAATCACTAATGTATACTAACCCGGGTTCCAAGCCAGCGGGCGTGAATTCTCTATATGTATGCACAGCGCGCAGGGAGCGCGGTGTGCGGCGAAATCGCTATTCGTTCGTTACAACGCAAATGGTAGATCGTAATGAAGGACTAGACCTCCCAGCGGATAGTAGATTTTACACGTGCGCCGAAAGCGAAAAACTATACCATCACTGTTGCATCGACAGCGCGGATATGGGCGCGTGCAAATTCCATTTCCATCCGGAATTATTAAGACCGCGAGCAGTAGTAGTGCCGTAGAGAGGAAGATACGCGAGGAGATCGAACGAAAAATAGAAGAGAAGAGCTGGCGGGATAAACCCGGCGGGAAAAGCGGCCACAGAGGAGACAATACAGAAGACGGAGCAGTTTCTCGCATTTACCTCGCGAAGGTAAATCGTGTAAGCGGAACTCATAAAAGCATCGGTAAGAAGCGAGGCAATAAAGTACGTATCGAGTTTGCGGTTAATGTTAAAGGAAAACGATAAATAAAATTACAAATAAAAGCGAGACTGCGAGAGGGAGGGAAGTGGATGGACGGGCGTGGAGATAGGAGGGAGGCTGCGAGATGCAAGTCGGATTGAACAACGAAGAAATCTCGATACTTTTCGAGTCTCTTCGTAGTTTATTTATTTACTCGCCTACGCGCGGAGATAGGTCCGTGCGGGAAAACTTCTCGCCCTTTCTGCTTCCTCGTCTCCGCGACTTTCTTTCTGCCGGAAAAAGATGCCCCTCGACCCCTAACTCGACCGTGAGGCTCGTAACTCTCGCGAGATTTCTCCGCGTAAGTTCTTCACAGACGTTCTGGACGACTGCCGCACGATCGTTTCCTCTAATCTTTCGATCGGAATTCCATCGCCAACGTTGATGGCTGCTGCTGCTGCGGCGACGGATCGAAGCCGTCAGGAGAGAGAAAGAAAAAAAAAGAAAAGAAAGAGGACGCGAGGAACGAAAGAAACAGCAAGCCGTTAGTCAGCAAAACTCGTTTCAGCTGAACGATCCGTCATCGAATATGGGCGGAGGAAGAAAGAAAAGAGAGGACCAGAGGGAACGGAAGAAAGAAGAGAAAGAGAGAAGTGATCGCCTAACGCAGAAAGGGAGCACCTTGAAGGTCCACCAAAGGCCATGGATTTTCCACCCCTTCGCGTGCGCTCGGAATATACGTGACAGATCGATCAGCCTTTCGTAGTATTCGCGACGCGAATGCACGATAGTCCGGACGTGCGACTCATACGGCTTGTGTATTCAATGGCTGATTCGCGGTCGATTCGGTTATTATCATCTTTAATGATAGTCTATAGTAAATCTTTAGACATAGTAAATCGTAACAATAAATACATTGGCTGCGTTCAGCAGAAAAAGCAGCTTTGCAACTGTTGTAAAATTCTTTAATATGATTGGTTTATACACTTAGATCCAGAAGGAACCAAGGGCAAGAACTAATCATATTAAAGAATCTTACAACAGTTGCAAAGCTGCTTTTTCTGCTGAACGCAGCCATTGGCGAGAAATCGGACAGATCAAAAGGAAAATGAAATTCCATTTTTAGGATCTCAATGTGTCTATTTGCTTTTAATTTAATATTTTCGTCTTTCATTTCTCGTTTTCTTATTTTTCGACCCAATTATTGTTCATTTCGTATCTCTTTATTTCTTAGGTTTCTTATATTCAAATTTTTATTTGATTACACAGGACCACAATTTTTTTTTTAATTGACACAAACTGGACTACGTATACTATACGTATTTTGGGTCGCTGAACTCGAATCCGTTGGCCGTTTTTGTCCACCACGTCTAAGTTTTTTGTAAATTGCAAAGAAATGTATTAAATCACTTAAAATTTTTAACCATAACCGACACAACAAATTTCTTTTAAGGGTTAATAGTCCTAACAATGTGTTTAATTTTGATTGCAATAAAACTTCTTC
>NJRP01000056.1:533251-544520 GCA_003063835.1 Aphaenogaster floridana
AACTGCAATTAACTCAAAATTGTGACGTGATAGAGCAATTTGGCCAGCGGCATTGTTTTTTGCGATCCAAAATCTATAAGAATCACCTTCTCTGATCCCAGTTGATTTTCACAAATTTCTTTTTGTGGTCCTGTGTTATTTATTGATAAAAATATAAATGTATTATATTAGATTATTTAATTAAATTAATATATTTTACTTTATAATGCACAGCGATCGATCTCGTTCTGCCAATCGATAGAGGATCAGCATAGTTAACTGAATAGATAACAGTAAACAATTATTATAAAATAATAGTAGACGATTATCACCGTTCGTGCAGTCAGGGTCAAGACTTTCTACTGTCGATTTATAAGCCTGCTATCCGTCTGCTCCAATACATTCTCACCCTTTCTCAGCCCTTGGTTCGGGACCACCCCGGTTACCCATGCCATCCGCTAGATGGATGGTAATTGCATACCCTAAGTTATCACGGAATCGAAGTTTCTTCCGGTAGGAAACGACAAGCTTCACGGAATCTCTATTAGGGAGGCTCGATCGAAGTGCCGCGTGGACGTGTATTACGTACAGCGTCTAGTTTGTGTAAGAGTCGTGTAGTCACCATGTTTAGCTCGCACACGGACGTTCGTTCTCACGTAACCGCGGAATCACCTCGAGCGGAGGATAATTAAAGCGTAATTATATACTTTGGCGAACGAGGGAACGGAGGATGGGTGTAATGACGTTTAGTCGACACGTCGTAGATCTAAACGTCGTAATTGATGTGGTACTTAATGATCAAGAATATGATCAGTGCGAGATATCACTGCTCTTGCGGATATGTTCTAGAAAAACTCTTTGCAACAACAAAAAATACGTTATAACAAAATATATTGAATAGTATTAAAAATATATAATATTATTTTCTGTTTTTTATAAACGATATCCAAAGAGTTTTCGTATTATTTCTACTACACTAAAATAGTTATTTTTTTATAATAACAACAAATGAAGGTATCGTATTTCGTGTTATTTTACAATAATTCTTTAGTAAAAATTGCTCTCGCTTTTTTACATACAATTATAAAAATATAAATACAAAAGAGTAAAATCTACGATTTTTATCTATTACTTTATCTTTTATTTAAAATTAATGATGAAATTAAATTAATAAAATTTTGGTGACAATTTTCAATGTTACAATTAACGAAAAAATATGGTGTAGAATGAAATAGTTTTAAATACGAGAAACTTTTGAACGAGCTTTTTTGAATCAATCTTAAATGAAGAACTGTCATTTTTCTGACAGAATATGTATCGACTGCAAAATATATCTATTGCTCGTTCATAGTATAGATTTTTTTTTCGAAAAACAACAGGTCTTCACTCTAAACTGACACGGAAGATATTGTTATTCAAAAATGTCTCTTGTTCACAACTAGCCCCGTTCTCTCTCTTCCATTTTACGTCGCGAGAAATCATCTTGACATATTTGCAGTTGCGAAATTCGAACAAATGAAATTCAACACTATATAAGATACGATCACCATCGCTTTGATCTTATATCTAATGCCAAGATACACATCGTCGAACCAGCTCCATAAATTGGGCGTCCTAGAGTCTGCTGTGTCGTAAGGAGCGAAACGCATGAAGAGCGATGAGCTTGCCCGAAACTCGGCAAACCGTCCGGTAACACGTCGATTCGATGACCGAGCCGTGAGTTATTGGATTTCAAAGTTCGGAAGTAAAATTCGTCACATCGACCGCCGGCGAATCGGCGACGGCAGCGTACGCGCGGCACGTACCGTCGAATTGACTATTGCACTTTGAAACTCAATAACTTACGAACGAGAACCGACGCGACGCTGCGATATTGAATTCAAACTTTCCTGTTATTCTTATATGACGGACGATTTATCCCGGTAGAAAACATTTTCTCTTAGACGTTTCCGCGGTACTAAGATCCGATTCAAGACGTGTTCTTGTCCTCCCGCCCAGGCAGCGGCCAAGGATCCCTTTGCTTTGCGGCATTCGGCTTTGATCCCCATATATTTAATAATATTGTTTATTATACTTTCTGAAATTTATTTATCATTATGTATTTATGGATAACGCATTAATTTATGGATAACAGCGATGGTATTCTACAAGCTCGACAGAATTTATGTATTAAAGCGTGACACGGATACTTGTTTTGCGCAAATTCCATAAAATATGGTATGCAGTGTCATTGCACGTACATCGCATGAAGCACTTTACGTTAATCTGCGCTATGCATATGCCGCGCACGACCCCTCGGCCTCCTCCTCTCCCTCCTATCTCTGTAATATATCTCTATTTTTCGACAAAGACGTGCGCGCGAAGGTTTGAAATAAAGATATCATTTCTTCAGCTAAAAAGGATACAAAACAGTCCACCAAAATTTATGTACCTAGTGGTCGGAAATTCTTGTAACATGCTGCAGAACATAATCT
The DNA here is from genome assembly GCA_003063835.1 of Aphaenogaster floridana. Taxonomy (NCBI): domain Eukaryota; kingdom Metazoa; phylum Arthropoda; class Insecta; order Hymenoptera; family Formicidae; genus Aphaenogaster; species Aphaenogaster floridana. The sequence goes on from NJRP01000056.1 coordinate 535,705, forward strand.
GTATTTTTGAGAGCGATCATTGTTCCAATTAATATTTTTACCGCGAGCAAAACACTCGTACGTTGACCGAGTCAGCCACGGCTCCCACAACTTTATTCGTCGTCGAACGCGGGTATCGTATTTGCCAGAGGAAACAATATGCTCCCCACGTAACATCGTAAACGAGACTGTGAAGGCGCACGAAGCGCCTACAAATTGGAACATACGCCTTTTCCATGGTGTCTCGAGAAATCGTGGAGAAAGTGGAACGGAGCGTTGTTCTCTCAGCGCCCTTCGATCGGCGACCCTCTCACGCTTTTACGCTCTCACCCCCTGTCGCGGACACTCTTCGGAGTGTGTGGCCCCGACGTCGCATCGACTATCGCATAAACCGAGACACTTCAGCTTTTCAGCAACCTGCTCGTCATTTCGCTTCATTTTATAAGATACTGTTCCGCCTCACGCGTTATTGCACTTATTTCCGCGGTACTTCCAGTTCGATGTTTTAAACGGACTCGGGCAGGAGGGGCTGGAACAACGACGCCCGCATCGCGAGCATTAATTGGATCCTACTCGACTCAGACAGCTGTCAAGGAACTCGTAATTGAATTTCTGAAACATTAATCCGACTGGCACGCCGATCCAGCGGCAGCGAATGAAATCTTGAGACAGCAATAAGAGGGAAAGTGAGAGAGAGAGAGAGAGAGAGAGAGAGAAAGAGAGAGAAGAAAACAGCTGGAAGTAATCGCACTCGGTTTTCTCTTCCTCCTTCTCACTTCCTTCACACTGGATCTCGCCATGTTCCATCGAAATTTACAGTAATCAGAAGTATATTATGTTTCTTCGCGGAGACGAATAACTGTTAATTATGAATTCAGAAATAATTGAACCGTTGGATATATTAGTGAGTAAAAGCTATTTTTAAAAATGCATGCACATAATATTATAATCAAACTTAAGTGCTTAATGATTCTTATATGAGACAAAATTTAGGATTTTTTATATTTTAGAGAATCATTAAAGTTACAGTAAAGATAAGACAGATAACTTTTTCATTAAGTGCTTCAACAAACTTTTTTCCTTCTTACAGAGAAGAAATAGATAGACAAAAAAGATATAAATAATAATAAGATTAGGACCGACGAAATTGTCAAATATAAATGAGAATAGGCTAAATGTCGGTCAACCGCGAATCTTAGTGCGTAATAATAATTTTTGTGAATTCCATGCGAACTGCGCGCCGCATATTCGTCGGTCTTAAAACACAATCCTTACATGAACCCGGAATTAATTCACATATTAAATTGACGAGCAATTTAATAATTTTGATGCTAACAGGCAGGGTTGTGGGAACGTTACTCTAAAAAAGTAACGCGTTACCGTTACCGTTACTTTTTGTAAAAAGTAACTCGTTACCGTTACTCGTTATTAATTTTAAAAAGTAACGCGTTACCGTTACTGTTACTTAAAAAATAACGATTCGTTACTTTTTTCGTTACTTTTTTGAAATGCTAAAGTAAAATGTTAGATTATAAAATTACATTATTTAATAATTAATATTAACACTTAAAACTCCAAACACTAGTTTCTATATAGCAAGCTTTTTTATATTAAACTCAACTAATAATTCTTCTAATTCTTTATATTAATATCTTTCTTTTTTAGTATACTTATCTTTATAGGAATTTATTGTAATTCAAAATGTCATTTTGTCAAAAATTTTTATTTGACTTTGTTTTTAAAAATTAACGTCGTTGTTAAAAGTGCATTCCGATATTCACTGCCAGTACTGAAAATCTATAGTTCACGTTTCATATATACTACAGACTTTTAGTACTAGCAGTGACTATCGGAATGTTGCCTAAGATATAAGGTACAGAATATTTTTCAAAAATAAATTTAAAATATATTATAAAATATGAAAATAAATATATTTTATAATTGCATTTATTGCACGTAACCTATAATCCGGTTGATAGGTAATATATTGTATGTATTTGCGTATTGAAGAGGACTATTGAACGCGATCTATTGAACAGATATAAAAGATAATAGGGAAGTAAAGTAACGATAAAAGTAACGGCTGAATTCGTTACCGTTATTGTAAAAATGTAACGACGTTACCGTTACCGTTACAGACAGAAAAAGTAACGATCGTTACTGAAAAAAAGTAACGAAAACGGTAACGGCTTTAAAAGTAACGCGTTACTTCCCAACCCTGCTAACAGGCATCTATAAGATCCCCCCTTCCCCGAAAAACTGTAAAGAAATTATTGCGAAAAATAACACCTCAACCAGGATTCGAACTTGAGTCTCCCATCAATCCATGTGGGCGTCCTAATCAATTCGACCATCGAGACATGTGGTGATATTCTTCGCAATAACAAATATATATATGTTGGATAAACGTCAAGTTTCAGGCGACGTTTAATTATTTTAAATAACAATAAGATTAGGACCGACGAAATTGTCAAATATAAATGAGAATAAGCCAAATGTCGGTCAACCGCGGATCTTGGTGCGTAATAATAATTTTTGTGAAAAAAAAGATATAATTTATATGACAGTTCAGCTAAACGATTAAATTATGTATTTTATATTTTAAAGGAATAGAGATCTTAAAATAATCAATATCTCTTATTACTAAATCTTTTGTTTTTTTCGAGCACGACATATTATTCATATCTATATGCATATTTATTGTGAAATTGCACACGCGACATTTTGCACCATTCGACGATTTTCTAAAAAGAAAAAAATAAGCTTTATGTTATGATATTATTTTCCAATTTTATTTGTTTATGGTTTTTCTCTTATATTTGCAAAGGCTGAACTTTAATCTTACACTTGATCGCGTATTAAGGCGATCATGTATGTATGATGGCAATGTGATAAGTTAGAAAGGAAAGAAAACGCGAAAGGAAGAGAATCCTACGAGCAGAGTATCTCCTTTGTCCTGCGATTTCCACATTTTGACTCCTTATCCTCTTACCACCTTTCACGATACTTTAATCCACCACTTGAGTGCGGATCGTAGCAATGAGCTATCGCGTATGAGCTTTTGAAATTGTTCGAGTAACTCCTATTATACAGAAAAGTAGGATTTTGTTTATAACTAAATCACACCATATGTCCTACGATTTGTAATTTTTTATGTAAAATTTCCCATGTAATAATCATTGATAATAAAAGATCGCAAGGGTATATTGTTTTCAATGAGATCCTCAAAAAATGAACACGCTTCAATAATTATCAATAATTTGTAGTAATTTAATTAAATCGAGTTAATTAGGTTTTCAATTATTGTATTATTTAATTCATATTTTAAAGTATTCTCTTTCATCGCAAGTATTTCCGCAGCAATGTAATTCACATTGATTTGATACGTTTAATTTAACTGAGAAGTTTCGTAGCTTCACTGTGAAGATACACAAGTATCTCGAGGAAGCGCGACCATATGCTGTACTTGGAAAATTATTTTGTCAGAGGCAGAAACTTCCAGCGAGAAGATTCGTTGCGATATTGACGTTTCACTTCTCCAAACTGCAAAGATATAACGAAGATTCCAGATTTCCGTACAGATTCGCAAACTTATACCTAATGTTGCATGTTTAATTAGGACTTTTGAATCGCGATACACTGCGTGCAGATACTTCAGAAAGACCCTTGTAGAAAGACGCGTTTACGTAACTTGGTGTCGCAAAAGATATCTAGTGGAGCAATTTAACGTTCGTGACGATCGATGCTGTGATTTAATTTACCTAATAGCAGTTACTTAGTATCTATTATTTAAAGACTATTGGGGGGATGATATTTAAGTGTTCTTTCCGATTCGCGCGGGATGGGCATATTTTTGTTTATTTTAAGCGGAATAGGACACTTAAAATGTATAAAGTACATTGAGATAAAAAAATGTTTAAGGAAGACTTCTCTTCCCAGCATCACTACAATATTTACCGAGCCTTTTATCTTCAAATCATCAAATATGCACATCTCATAGATGTCCTAACTAATTAATTAACTAAGCTAAGGAATCAGTAATAGTACCATCTGATAGTACCATCTGGTCGAGCAATAAAAGATAATTGAAAAATAAGTAGCGTTTGCATCAAACTATAAATTATATATTTTTTTATGATAACAGTAGATATATCAAAATAATCACGATGCAAGTGAACGTTCTAAACGGAGTACGATTATCAAAATATTTTCTGTGATATATACGTAAATTACAAATTAATTTGTTCTTGCTAACACGAAGTTCTCTGGTCAGTTTATTCGACGTTTATACTACGTCATCTCTACAGCAGTAATTTCTCGCGCGTGCAACTCGCCTCTTTAGAAACGAAAATTATTCGTGACGTGCTTGCGACTAGATCGTCAACTCTTTCATTATCGGTTTTCTAGAAATTCTGTAGATAATTAAATTATTCGAGAAACCTCGAGTGAAAATATTAAGCAAGTATGACGCTTCTCAAGTTTTTCAAGAATTATTCTCGTCCGATTACTGATGCAAATTATTGATATTGCGCCGAAACTCAGATAATTAAATAATATCAAAATAACAGTTGACCTATGATTACATTTTAAATCCCCGTGCAAATCAAATCAGGTAATTATCCGTACTAGTAAATCCTTTAGTATCTCTGATAGCGCAATGTATATGCATCTTAAAACGAAAAACAACGCGCGCGGTTGTATAATATTAATAAACCCCTATTATACTAATCGCATATCCATTAGCGATAATATGTAGAAAATCATACGACCGAAATTATTGAGTATTGTCATGTTTATACCGATCTATTGTGTGGACGCGCATAAGTTACCGCGAGATTGACTGCCTCATTTTAATTAATATCCTCAACATGTTTATTTAATATGACAAAGCTTTGAAGCCAGTATACCGCTAATTTGCCATTAGTTAAATTATTGGATGTTCCGCATATTTGAACGAATGCGGGGCTAATCATAAAGAGCGTAAAATATCATTGTCTTCTGGAATCTTTTAATTTTCCTGTCTCGTCTTTTTCTGAGCCGTATCTTATTAAATTCCGATTATATTTATGTAAGTAAATCGAGATCGTTCAATCGCATTTTAGTATTTTCGCACCCACTTGGTAGATTAACGCACGGTTAAAATTTATACGATTGGTATACCCCAAACGAAGATTCATAGTTACACGTTGGTTTCAACATTACACGCACTCCTTCCTTCGTATAATTTCACCACAGAGAATTTCCTATTACAAGTTCCACAGTCCTCCATTCTCGCGCTGTCTAATCGTTGAATTTCGCCTCGATTGCCTCGCGAATCTCATTCATCACCGCGACATTTTCCTCGATCTTACTGGCCCGAACGGTCTGGGTGCGACTTGATTTCGCGTTTATCAAATTGCAAATTGATTTCGAATCTTGCTGTGCACGAACGCAACCGCTGCCGTACCACACTTTATAACTTTTTAAATGAAAGAATATTTATCCATACATCGCGCATATAAAATATTAAAATGTTGTTTTATGCACGTAAAAAACCATCATTCGTTGAATTTATAATAAACAAATTCATTGAATAAATTTGTAAAATTTAAATAACGGGGATAGACATATTTTAACTGAAATGAAAATCATATATTACCTGACATGACTACAGCCTTGGCCAAAAGTATAAAGCACCTATATTTTTTTCATTTATCTGAAATTGTTTTACCTGTATTTTCTATTGATTATCGACATTATACATTATACATTATAAGTTTAAAGGGTTCTTGAAACAAAGAATAATTTACAGCAAGTGCCATAAATCAATATTTTAACTTTCAGATAAATGAAAAAATATAGATGCCTTACACTTTTGGCCAAGGCCATTGGCGCCCTTACAACTTTTTTCAAGGAGGGGCAGAGTTTAAATACACTTAGGGGTATCATTTTTGTAAGGCTCTTCCAAACGAACGTTATTTAATATTTTCAAATAATATTTTTAAAAGAAATATTTATGTAGATTTTTATTTTTAAGTGTATAAATTTCAAATAAAAATTATCTGGTTGTCAATCATAAAATCATTCTAAATTGAAAAAATTAAAATCCAGGGGGAGCATATGCCCCTCCTTACTACCCTAATAAATAAACATATTTTCTGTTTCAATTTAATTTAAATTTTTAATAATGAGTATGCACTATGCATACAAATCACACATGGAGCACTAGTAAATAATTTATAAGAAAATGAAATTGTAAAAGAATGAAATTGTATATTTCATTAAAATTATTTAAAATAAACTGTTAAAAATATAACCTTTGGCTGACGAGGTCAAGAGTTCGTTTCGAAAAGGACAGATTGCTTATATCCCTGCGGTGGTTGTTCTTTATTTGCGAGTTTGTCGGCGCCACATAGTGCCCATAGAAATAACAAATATATGTTGGTTAAACGTCTATTTTCAGACGACGTATTTTAATTAAGAATAAGATCGGACCATTATATGACTGGACTTCCCAGAAATAATTATTATTAGGCACCAAGAACCGTCGCGACCGTATAAATGGCACTTTCTCTTACTTATATTTGTTTAATATCGCGGTCTTATTCTTAATTAAAGTACGTCGCCTGAAAATAGACGTTTAACCAACATATATTTGTTATTGCGAGAAATATCATCACATGCCTCGATGGTCGAATTGGTAGGACGCCCGCACGGAATGACGGGAGATCCAGGTTCGAATCCTGGTTGAGGTGTTATTTTTCGCAATAAGTTCTGCACAATTTTTTCCGGGAATAGGGGGATGGGAGGATCTTATAAATGCTAGTGAGCATAAAAAATTATTGAATTGCTCGTCAATTTAATATGTGAATTAATTATTCCGGCTTCATGTAAGGACTGTGTTTCAAGACCGACGAATATGCGGCGCGCAGTTCGCATGAGTAGGAATATTTACAAAAATGATTATTATTAGGCACCAAGAACCGCCGCGACCGTAAATGGCATTTTCTCTTACTTATAAATATTTAAATTGTTAGTCAAGAAATAATCTGCATGAATTGTTTGCTCATTGGTCAATTAAAATATTGTCGGAATTATATTTCATTTAATAAGAATTGGAAACTTTCTGGATTATATAACTGGACTTCTTACGATGTCTCTCTTACTTTATTATTTGACACAATTTTTTTACTTATTGTTTTTATATATAACCGAATCTTGACTGTCATTGCGATTTTTATTTTCTCTATTGTGATATTTGGCGTTTCTCTTCATTTCCTGTGAGTTTCATGTGTGTTCTCATAATTACAATTTTCTTTATTTTAACTGTTTTTATTTTACGATATGACTAATTAATTACTTATACGTTCTGAAGAAGACTAAGTTAAGTCGAAACGTTAACGTTTATCTTGCCTTTTAATAAATGTATTTATTTTAATTTAATATCTTGTTTGCTCGAATTTTAGCCTATTAACCTTCTCATAGCTTTTGCTTTTATCGAGCGGTATAATATTTTTAATTTATTTAAAATATTGTATTAAAATGTTTCGGTAATCTTGAAGAAAGAATTTATGTTGGCAATCGTAAGAAATATAAAAAAATTTAATGGATAAAACAAAAAGCAGCAGTAAAAAACGGTAAATGATGGTTTGCCAAAAATAGATTACGAATAGATTACGTTTGTTGAAGAAGAGCATTGAAATCGACAAGCGCACAAAGAATCGGAAGAATATACCACACAGGCAATGAAGAAAGGAAAGAAGTCGAAAGCTGAACGAGAGAGGGGGGAAGAAAGATATGCGAGAGCAAAGCGGAAGGGAATGAGAGAGAGAGAGGAAGAGCAAAGAATTCCCGCAGGACACGACCCAGCAAATGAGCCGGAGAATGCAAATCAATCCCACGACGCGGCGCTCGAAATTGTGCACCTACGCTCGAATGCGGCAATCCCTTTTCCAGGGCTTTGCTGCACGTGCTAGTGGAGCGGCGTTACCGCCACCAACACACAGCCCACGAATGCCCCCCCAGGGTACGTCACTGCAACGGTGCAACGGCGCAATGAGACCGACATTGCAGCGGAGCGTGCATTATCGCGTCCGACGTGTCCGACGCGACCCGGAGAACCGCCTCCTCCTGCGCGATCCTCTTCGGGGAATAACGTTTCCCCGACGCGCTACCCGTAGTAACACGACTTCGCTTACTCGCGGATCCTCGGTGCGAGCCACGGCTCTGGACTGGCGTACTCCACCGCATTTCTGAAACGACGCAATACATGCCAGACGGTCGGTGGCAATCGCCAGACGGTCCTTTTACGCGGCATCTTAATACACATCGTATCTTCTTGCGCTAGTTTTTGTCACTTTTCTGCAATAGCTCGCTGCGCGCCGGAAAGTCGCAAAAATGGAACGAGTTTGCTCCAAATGCCTGAACGGATATTTTTAACCAGGACTTAAGAGCTTAAGAACGAAATTCGCAAAGACCGTCTTATTTCTGAATCCCGTCTTTTAAATCTCATAACTCTGAGCAAGACTTTGACGTTTAAACTTGGCTCTTCTTGTTTTATCCATTCTTATGCTGTTCTTCATCAGATTTCGCGAAATTTGGCTTTGCAATTGTTACAGTAAATAAAGCTGTATTATTCCAGGAATGATTTGAAAACTGTTTTGAGATGATTTAATAAAATAACACAATACGAATTGTGTTTTTGACCTGAAAAAACATTATCTCTGGAAAATACGAGATATATGTCAATTATATATTTCTATTTTTCATTTTTTGCCATCACTTCAAATTACACACAGAAAAAAAGTCTTCAATCAAGACGAATATATTTAAATTAATACTATCATTGTTTCATATAT
>NJRP01000056.1:545032-566108 GCA_003063835.1 Aphaenogaster floridana
TATATATATATATATAATGTTTTTTTTCTTTAAAAAGATACCAACACTAAGATCTCATATTGCTATTATTATTTCGTACGCCCGTTTTCCTCCTTTAGGAAGATAAAATCTTTAATTACAAACCGCTTTTAAATTTTTCTGACATCCACGTTCATTTTTAATTCTGATTTCAATTAACTGTGCCAAGAAAAATTGTACAAATGTTCTGATATTCATTTCAAAGATGCTTAATTCTCTCATTAAAATCATATGTCAGATAAGATCATATTAATAGAATATCTCGTAAACTTCTAATGACGTTCGTTTGATGAATATAGACGGATCGGATGCGAGTCTGGAGGGAGAGAGCACATGCGGTTACTTTTGCAAACGCGTCACTCGTAAGAACATGGCGATGACGGGGTCGAAGAAGCGATTCCCTTTGTCCTAACCGGCGAACTAACCGCTCAAAAGGTTTATCGGAGCATGACCGAGAAACTCCATTGAAATGCAATTTAACGAGATGGAACGGTGGGGAGGGCTATCTAGAAGGGCGATTATAGCGAAAACGACAAATGCGCGGTCGTGGAGTAAGGTACCTCTTCCGACCGGATCAATCGTTCCGAACATAATATCAAAGATGGAATTTAATTGCGAATGAACATAGATATGAAGATGAATTTGTTACTGGAGTTCACGACTAATTTGTTAGTCCAGCAAAGGAGGAACATGGAAACGGTAGCTTTTGCCTTAGTTAATTGTAGTTATCGATAACGACCTCATTTTGCCTCTTATAACTTTTGACTTAATAATCTCGGTGCATTTTTCCTTGAGTACAATGTATCTAAAGATCCGTGTAATACATATCCATGTACTTTTGCGAAGGATTATCGATCACTGCAAACATGCAAACACAGAGGGGCATATAACGATTATGAAACGTTGCACAATAAGAGAGAATTATCTATTACGTGCCATTCGATGCATGTTATTTAAAAAAAATCGCGATACAGACGACTGATATTTTCGATTTGTCGTTCCGAATACAACAAGGGTAATCCGCGATTAGCGAAATGACGGACTACCGCGAGAGGCCGCGTGCTCCGATCACGGATATCGATCAATTATTGCAATAGTACTCGCCCTACATTTGAGTCTCGTCACGCGAACAGTCCCTTCGATCCTTCCTGCCGAACGTAATCACGTTAAAACAACATACGAACGCCGAACTACGTTTCGGGAAAATCGCGTTTATGGTCGATGCCTTTAGGACCCGTCTGTTCCGAACGATCGTAAAAAGCCTCTGATGCGAGCGATTTTTCAAACGATTCTCTCTCTCCCCCCGTCTCTCTCTCTCTCTCCTTTCCCCCATCAATGCAATGTTTTATGACATTTGTGATCCGTTGTTATAATCACCCACCAACGAAAAAACTATCCGTGTTCTCTCGGGAGTTCAATGAACGCATGGAAATACGATGTCGCAAAAATTTTGCGAAACGTTTAATCCTTGCACTCTCAAGCAATGCGCTTTCCCATGTGTCAATTTGAGTATGCTATGTGGTACAAGGTGCAATCACGAGATTACTATTTGCGTTAATGTTTTATCGCATGTAATTAGTGTACTCCAAGATGTTAATGCGTTGCTCATTGCAAATGTAAATATGTAACGTCTATGTAAATTGCTTCCGGAAACCTATTAAAATTTAATAAACAGATATCGAACGGGCCACAGATGTCCCAAGCTCTAAAACGCTCGGTGGGGATTTGTTAATCGTATGGCAATAAGCAGCACGTTAGAGATGCAAGGTTCAGGAACAGTGCTTCGTTCGTGCTACTCTTAAAAGCGAGAGAGGACTATTTCAATTAATAGCGTGATCCGACGATAGAAATAATCGAACGAGGACCAATTAAGGATGCGATCTGAAGCCGGCGCACGAATGGGGCGCGCGTTCATTTCACTTTTATTCCCAGCTCGTCAGTATCCGCTCGTTTCCACGACTCGTCTCTATTGTGCCGAATGAACCGCAGAACCGATTAGCCCGTGGATACGTAAATTGCGTCCACGATAAAAGCGGCTTGTGAATAGGTGGACGGGGTGCCCTTCAGTAGCAAAGGATGGGCGCATTGGTTGGCCCGTGCAGATACCCATACAATTAGCTCTCAGAACAGTCGGAACCTCACCGCCAATCTGCGATGAAAATTCGGGATGATGGAACAAGTGCCGGCGTATAAATCGCGTATAAACATTTCCATGTTAAATAAAGTTGAAAAAAAATTAGATCTTGTTTGAGACTTTTTGCGGTAAAATTTAAACTTCTCGCAACTGTTTGCCAGTCGATCTGGCAAACAGTTCTTGGACCTGACTAATTGTTTTCTCATTCACTCGACGCGGACGTTTCAACTTTTAAAAGTAAAAAGCATTGGCTACTTAAAGACTATTCCTTAAAATACTTTTTTAGCACATTTTTAAATCTCATATCGCGTGAAAAAATTTATTCTATGTCTACGTGGAATATTTTTCATGGAAAACTGTGGAATTAATGCGCCAAAAATAAATTAATTTAAAATTCTAAATTCAGTACAAAAATTGTACGGATATATCGTTTAATTAGATATCGATTATTTTATAATCATTTCTGGAATATTAAATTTTGAAAAGGTCGCGACATACTTGTTAAATTATTTTAATAAGTCCAGTTTTGACAGGAGTTATTTGACATGTTATGAATGAAATAGACTCCGAATTGGAACTGTCAAACGCGATTTTCTATGAATTAATGAATTAATAACTAGGAATAAAACGTGCTATGTGTACGAATATATTTTAATTTATATTTTTATCCGATTAATTTATATTATAAATATATTTAAATTAAATATATTTGTCATGTGTAATACGCGCGCGCGCGCGTATATCATATCTTTACGTGGCAAGACAAAGCATGGAATGCAGCATTTTGATTACATCGAGAATATCACAATAGGGATATTTGCGAATTGTCTCCGGGCTTGGTGTCTCAGGTGTCTTTACTAGTAACTCAGCAAACAGCTGCGGAATGCATTTAATAATATGTCTCGCTCAATCTCCTGTTTCAGATATGATCGGGAGAGAGACCGTCTCTATGGTATCACATGGTACAAGGACCACGAGGTATTCTACAAATACGTACTCCGAGATAAAAATCCCCACGTCTATGACGTCAATGGTGTTAAAGTTGACGTGAGTAAGATGCCCTCTCATGTCCCATTGTACTTCAGCGTTATTGTGTTTCTCGGTTTCTATTAAATGTTTAATATTTCATCGAGTATAGCATCCTTTTTTTTATAAAGAGCACTTTACTTATAGAATAATCGATAAATTTAACGTTTTCGTCGTAATATATGGAAAAATTTTCCATGTAGAAACAGAATTGACGAATCGGTAGATGACAATTATGAATGAAAGTAAACGAGTACGTCATAGATAAAGAATGTAATCCCCGGAATGCGAAATATTTTAACAGCAACGGATTAGTTTAAACCTAGATTTACGTTCACGTCTGTTCCGATAAATCATTCAATAAAACTCGAACTCGGTGGCAGACGCAGGCAAATAAATTGAATTGAAGACCGCCACATCGCGGCGATGCGTCATGGACGATGAATTTTGAGACAAATCTCGAAATCTATCGCGAGTACCCGATAAATTTTTCGAAGACGACCTCCTGCAGATATGTCTTAAACGTCGATATATCCGGGATGCTAGGTAACAGGTTGGAGAGCCTCCGGGTCAAACAAAGTGGAGCTTTCGACCTGATCTACGATACCAATTTCATGGAAAAATCTTCGATTCGCTCGAGCATACGTAGTGCGAGAAAGTGGGAGAGAAGGAAACGAAAGATTTGCTCTAACGTTGCAGGTTATAGAAATCGGAGCGGCGGGAAAACTATCGGTTCTCCCGCAAACGAAACCGCGAACGATGAGCAAACTTCGTTTCAAAAATATTTGTCTCGTCGCTCGATAAACGGAAACGGACTTTCTGAGAAGGAGTTTAACGTGCAAGCTTTACGAGTTGCTTTGTCGCCAGCAATAAAAACATTTGTTCGTCAAAGAAAAATATCGTTTGTCATATAATCCGCAAAGAATCGGAGATTAATTCAATGTCTTCGTGGGGTCTGACAGCGTATAACGCGAAATTATATTGCTACAAAAATTTTTTCTATTATCGTTGCAGGAATACTAAATTTTATGTATATTTATAATATATGTATATTTTAGAGAAAGAGAAAGAGAGAGAGAGCTTATATAAAATTTTCTTCTGAAGGTAAAGTTATAATATAATCTAATCTATAATTGAGATAATCTATTATAATGTAATGATATTTTTTTACAAGTTAAAAATTTACGTTTTCTTCTCTTTCTCCCCCCTCCCCCCTCTTTCTCTCTATTATAATCAAAATTATGCGCGAAATAATAATTTAGATAAAAACCACCAAAAATTCTATCATATGTTTATCAATTCTTTGTCCTACTTTATATAAACTTGGCAAAAAATGGACCTGGGTACACTATCAGGACCCGGTTGTGGTTCGTATATACGTGTGCGAGGGAATGTGCATCGTATATCATAGACCGCCATTGTGCTCAACAACGTACGCGGGAGCGCTCAAGTTTTACGGCTTTCCGCAAAGATTTAGCGGCGCCAATCTACTCTTTATATTACGGAGTAGATGAGGCTGAATTCAGAGATCTTTGCGAAAAGAGATTGCACGAGGGTGATGCATCCTGTGCTGTCGTGACGCGATGGATGTCGCGATACGTTCATTGAAAAAGGGTCAACCAGTTTTAATGGACACGCGATATCGGTGATCGGGTGATGTGATTACGTGTCCGCGAAACGGGAAAATCGAGTTGTTCAAAATTCATATCTATCGATTTTTTTTGGCTAACCATGTTTGACGGGGACTATATTCGTCATTCAGCTTCAATCTGCTCAATCTTTACCGATAATATAAAACATGTTTAAGAAAATATCACATAATGTGGTTTTGCATGCAGCAATTTATATAATCTACACACACACACACACACACACAGAATTTGGATTATATATAATATATGAAAAAAGTTTTCTCATAATTCATAGACCTGAGAGATAACAAAGAAATTTTAGCAAGTAGAATACTTTGTTCGTAAATATGCATGAATTGAATTCTTTGATACTGGTTCAATCTTATTCAATATAGGAAAAGCATACGATGTACAGAATTTTTAAAAAGCATCATTCATTTGCATTTATAAACGATTCTTTTTAAGTATGAAAAATCCTGTTCTAGTATAATTCTCTTGATCTTATAATATTGCAATTTTTCTTTCCATCAAGTTCGTCCGTGTTTAGTGTCAACACTTTATATGAAGCAAGATAAAAAATAAGATGGATAACTACATAAACTTCTTCTCTCTCTTTCTCTCTCCGTTTTCTTGTCTTACATTTTAATATCTATAGACGAGGTCCTTTTGTGTTGCGCGCAACGGGACAAGCTGTAAAACGCAATTACCTTTACGACTACATACTCGCTTTGACGTAGTATGCTTTGTGGTTGAGTACGTCGAGTGTATCTTTTTTAATATTCTAAATATTACAAAATATTTCAAATTATGAAAACTAGGATTTTCTGTCTTTTAATTTTACGACGCGCGAGATATTATCGAATGAAGTGTTTGAGCGATCTTTCATATTAAAGAAATTTGTTATCAATTTTAAGATGAATTGTAATGGACAGACAGAGAGAGAGGGGGGGAGAGAGAGAGAGAGTGAGTTTTTATCATTTATTACTTTTCATATATCTATTTATCCAAAAGCAATAAATACTATTAACATTCTAATTTAAAAGCTATTTTACTTTTTGCTTACTGTATATGTTTTACCGCAGACTCGTGCTTTATTCTAATTTGATTAGTATTAAATCTCATAATCTGATATAGAAAAACTTTCAATGAGCATCGCGCGATTATCGGACAGCGTCTAGTAATTGAAAAATCGTTTGACGACATTTACACCGATAGGAGAAGTCCGACCGTACAACCACGTACGTTCACGTGGCGTATTGAATCGTCGAAGGTAACCGAGTTTACGGGGAATTGCTCGTTCAACCGTGAAGGAATCGTATCGTCGCTTCCCAAGAAAGGACTAAAATGAAACTGCACCGCACATGATACGGGGCGAGAATAAGCGTGGACATCGCGAAAGGAGAAGCGTCGAATCGGACTAGGACATGTGTTGGCATGCGTATATGTGAGAGATGTGTAAAATATTTCAATTTATTCTGGGTCGCGAGAGGTTGTGCCTGCGACGCGTGCTCGACGGCACTACATGGATATGTATGAACAAAGTCGCGGAATAATAAAGCGTCACACTCAAAGCTATAATAAAAATAAAGCTCGACTACCCATTGCGTCGTAGATGGGTTTAGTTATGGAGAGTGGTGTTATATGCGATCGTGGTATTATGCGCCGTGATAAAAAGGGCCATCGTAATGAGAACGCGGAAATGCGCAATGCAAAGAAAAACGAGGTACGACGAGAACTCTTCTGGAAATACGCGTGTACTATTTTCTTTTAAATTCCACAGTAGGTAACTATAAAAAAGTATAACGAAGAACTATACGAATCATAACAAGATATAACGAAACTCCATTGACCGTCGCGAACGTCGCGTATCTCGCGGGAATAGAAATGTAATTTTAAATGTAATTGCCAGTTCCCAAAATATTCATAGAGATCTAACGAGTCAGTTTCCATTCAAGAATTCTTTAATCAATTCTCCGTTCATATACGTCGAAGGATAGTACAAATGAATACAGAGATTATTTCACGATTAGTTGAAAATAAAATGGTAAATTTTTAATTTGGAAATAAATTAATTTTTGAAAGGTCACGAGACGTTATAACGTTTCGAAATTAGTGTCATATTTTTGCATCTGATTATATTTTAAACATATGTATTTTTATCAAGATCGAAATTTTCGTGTAATAAGAAAAAGACCTTTTGCGGCTCTCTAAAGATTAAAGAAATAGCATTAAAAATTAAAAATTTGCGCCAACTTCCTGATGACTTCCTGCAAGATTTTCGCTTGAGAAGAACTAGTTTGAATTTCATCACGAAACGCAAGAGCGTAAAAGATACGCAGTTCCGAAATGTTTTGTATAACGCTAAGATACGGATTCGTGCAGCGTGCGGCACAGGTCCAGGTCAGTTTCGTCGAGAAATCGGCTGTTACGTTCGATACCGATCGTAAGCCATCGTGTTTGTGTAAAGTACAGACCCGACGTCTCCGCGACGCTGCGAAGGATCGTCTCGATTCTCGAGACGGTGCGTCCGCTTCCGATTCACGTTTTCGATGGCACGAAAGTTCCGCTCTCCTTGGCGCTCGTTAATATCGTCCGACGTGTAACGAGCATTACGTGAGCCGAATCGGTTCATCCCTCTTTTCCCGCCCGGCCGCCGATCTTTCGAACCTTCTGTATTGGATAGCGGACTATTAATCTGGCTCGGTCCAATAGTTCCCCGATATCAGCGAAGAAAACTCTCCGCGGACAAAAGCGATCGTGTCTACCCGCCGCCGTCGCGCCTGATTCCTGGCGTGTATTAAAGTATGAGGAACCACGCAAATTTAACAGGATATGACGTCGTTAATCGCAGAGCGAACAAAGGAAGCTGTAAAGTATACCGTGCGCGTTATCTTTTATTATAAATATCTCTTCCCGTGATTCTCTCTCCGTGAATAATTTTTGTAAATTTGTTTATAATGAATATCTTTATATTTAATGAATATCTTTCAATTTATTACTGAATTATGAAATATAGTTTTCATAAGTGTGAATAATAATCAGTTCCTCGGTCTCACGCTTGACTCATATTCGCCGTTTACCTATTTATGAATAATAATCAGTTCCTCGGTCAGTTATATTATAAATATTCGCTCTTTGGATAGAATTAATTTCTGTGGTTTAGCATCTCTTTGA
The DNA here is from genome assembly GCA_003063835.1 of Aphaenogaster floridana. Classification (NCBI taxonomy): domain Eukaryota; kingdom Metazoa; phylum Arthropoda; class Insecta; order Hymenoptera; family Formicidae; genus Aphaenogaster; species Aphaenogaster floridana. The sequence goes on from NJRP01000056.1 coordinate 553,016, forward strand.
TCGGATATCGAAGTAACCTAGCTGCTCTAACAATAAAAAGTGAAGCAGGTCACAGTGGATTCTAATTGTAAACCCTTTAAATACGGATAATAAAGCAGGATTCACGTCAGATTTGAATCCTAATAAAAACGTATTGCTTATAAAATGACATTATTGTAAGTTGGGGATGGAAATCATCGTGAAAATAGTCATAGTCTCTTCGAAGTTTGCGAGAAGAGATTTGTAGAAAAAAAAAACGAAATTAGATATACGATAAACCATTTATTGGATATCAATTATAACCGTTTTTTTTGTCGCCGTTAAATTAAAATTGTTATGATCGCATGAGAAGCGATTTATGGAACAATTAATATCTAACAAATCGCTGAAGCATTATGCCGTTAAAAGTTTCGTATTTTTAGTATATTATTAGAGCATATTTTCTCTGATATTACTGTAGACACTGCATTTTCTTTTTTATTGTAACTTTTGCTAGTTCGAAAAAAGCGATTTCCGAGAATCTGAGATAACATTTTCTCATTCTGCAATCATCATTTCATGTATCCTATCCTAATATTCCCATAACGAATAATGCACGAATAATGCGGATAATAAAGTAGCATTAATGAATCTCATAGCTTGAGGCAGTTCCGGGAAGATTTTTCTAGATTTCCAGACGCGTGAAAGGGCAACTAATGTAAAAATTGTTTTCATCTCACCCGTTCGCGTAATCGCGTTTACCTTCATCGGGCACGGATGCATCCAGCTTGAATGGCGCTCGCTAATTCGCCGTAAAACCGAGAGAGATTCCGAGGTGCTTGGAAAAATGATGAAAAAGATGAGCTACGTAGGAATGTAGCTGAGAAAGGAAGACACATGGACATAAAGTAACCAAGAAAGAGAGAAAGAGAGGGGGGAGGAGAGAAAGAGAAAGAGAAAGAGGAAGTAACACGCGGCTTTGAAATTACCTGCCAACTCGAGTCTGAAATTTCATCGAGAACGAATCAACAGCTGGATCTCTCGCGATGTGCTAGAAGCGCGCACACCTACTTTCTAGATAAACTTTCTATCTTTCTTAATCCTTCCTCTCTCTCTCTCTCTCTCTCTCTCTCTCTATCTATCTATCTATCCATTTCTCCATCCATCTATCTACCTATTTGACTCCCCTCCACTTTAAGTTCTTGCGCGAAACTTCCGTAGCGATGCCAACAAACAATCTCGGATGCTTTGAGGAAGTTATCGCGCGTTTCTCTCGTCGCTGTCGACTGCTTTTTCGACTCGGTCCGGTAAACCGCTAGTTTATGGACTCTCTTCTAACCACGCTGGGCTCGAACGTTTCGTTTTCCTCGTAGAAGTCCGCTACTGTCGAAATTTTTTACAATAAAAATTACAGCCTGCAGGTCGTTAATCAATTGCATCAACCATCTTGTTTAATTAATATGAACCTATTAACGGTTATTGAGTTAATGGTTATCCTTCTGCATTTATAATTTTTCTTATAATATAGACGAGGAAATATAAGAGAATTACAAAATTTAATATATTAAACTTTTTTATATATATATCACAATTTTTCTTACAATAATTAGAGGTGTGCAAATCAAGTATTTGCAAGTCGAATCGAATCGAATCGAATCGAATCTTTGATAACATGTACGAAATCGAATCGAATCAAATCTGAAATTTTCACGTCGAATCGAATCGAATCGAACCTCTTCGATTCGAATATGAATCGAATTCGAATCAAAATTTCCCGGATTTACATAACAAATTTTCCTGCTTCTTTATTATGCGCTGATACAAGATTGGTCGCGCGAAAGATATAAATGAAGCAATCAAAATAGACGATCGATTCGAAATCGAACCATTGATGATTCGAAATTCTCGAACTATTCGAATTCGAACCTTTTAGATTCGAAAACGAATCGAATCTACTGTGATTCGATTCGATTTCGAACTATTCGCACACCTCTAACAATAATACTACACAGAGATTAGAAGATTAACCCTTTCATTCTTAATGCCGACTTTAGTCGTAATCCATGATCTGCGACTAGTGCTGATTATAGTCGTCACCCAAAAATGCAATTTGTTGTTATCAACAATAATGTTTTTATATAAATTCCATTTTTTTTTTATATTGCAAAAGTTATACTTTTAAGTCATTTTTACAACGTCAAATTTCATGCTGTAGCAAAGAAAATTCGACACTATAATTCCGCGTGACTTTTGTTTGCCGGTTGTGTACGCCTACGACTGACAGTCCCGTACAGCAATATTGTAGTGACAGCCAACGCTGCCGTCGTGAAAGGATTAAATTGCTCAGGATTAGCGGATATTGAGAGTCGATATAATCGATTTGAATTGGTTAGTCTTTCGAACAATTTTCTCGACGAATGTCTACCTTGACCCTTTAGCTTATCATTTCAGAACAGAAGCAAAACGTTTGAGAACGAGTTGCCGCCGGTGGGAAATATTGTCGGCGGTAATACGATTCTCACGGTCTCTGCCGCTCGCCGTCATTTCCCCTCTTGTTTTCGCGAAACTTTTCTCAAGGGACGTAAATTGATTTGTCGGCGTAAGAACTCTATGTCCGACAGCGCCTTTACTACGAGATAAACGTCAACGTTGCCGCGCAGGAACCACGTCGTTTATACTTCGTGACTTCCTCCACGTGATCGCGGCCGGCGCGCCTTCCTTCCTCGCGTTTCCGTTCCTTCTGGAACTCGCGTTTGTACTTCCCCATTGCTGGAAAAATCTCTGGACGTGTTACTGCCGGTAATAAAATTTCCCCGGACGTATGAGGGAGCGTATTACTCGACCTTTTCCCTTATGTTCGGTCGTCCAACTTTTCGATCCTGCTTCGACTCCTCTGAATTTTCTCGTAAAGATTGCGAAGTAGATATGTTCCGTTTATAAGCAGACTTCTTTGCATCATTCTTGTCGTTAGTAAAACACGTATTGCGAATAAAATTAAACATTAATGTAATGTTTAATTAAATGTTGTCCGTCTTCGTTTTTTAATTAAATGTTTAACTAGCGAGGAACGATAGAATTCGAAACTCATACGTTGCGTTAAAGTCAATAATATTATTTATTATTATTTATTACTTCAGCTAATTTACACAGCCAAGAAGGGACTTGGTTTACAATCTATACTTATCTTCATTCATCCATCCACACCTTATCATAACATTGCGCATATCTTACTCCCTATCCCTCGCTCTTAATTACCTTACTTCTTTCATTCTTTCTTTTCTAATCTTTTCTTCTTCCGTCTTTCTTTCTCTATACAATTTTTTTAAAATTCTACCTTTTACAATGTTTATCTCGTCGTCATATAATCTTTCTAAAATCTCCTCGCAATTCGTCCCTAATTCTATAAACCATCTCCTCGTTCTTTCGCATCTCTCTATATAGTGTATTAAATTATCACATTCTTGTTTGCAGAATATACATCTCTTTTAACCAATACATATTCCCTATCTCCATGTTACCGCACCTCAAGTTGACTAACGCTCTAATCTTGTCTCCTAGATCGCCAGTGTCCTTATTTCCTATCCTCAAATATTTGGGGCCATCCATACTCCTATTTAAATCCTTATATCTCTTATTATACCTTGATTCTAATATCCTATTGTTAAAGTCAGTAATAGAGAAAGTATAGCATTTAAGAGTACTCGTTCCTGCTAATATATTGCATTTCCTATAATCCCAATGGGAATTTCTTCTAAAAGATTACTGTGTACACTGAAAGATAAATATAATCTATTTCCAATTACCAAATTAGCTTCAAAGGATCGTACAATTGACGCGATATATTATACATGATTAATGAAACGTGGTACGTTATTAAGTAAGACTCGCGATGTAATTCTTCAGACAACTTTTCATTTACACCGTCTTACTACGTATCGCAAATTTATAGCGTCTTTAACACTTTCACTATCTTTGAAGGTGTTTGGTAGATCTTCGAAAGAGACATTGCTTACTTACTTCCTCACGGTTGCGCGAAGTTTTATCGCACCCACGAAAGGTATTTCCTGAAAAGTTTTCGGATACCGCGGATTTCTCCCGCATCAGGGTACCACAGCACGATGCCTTTCTATCGGTAACGGCGTTTATCTTTCTCACCGTTTCTCTACAACGTACATTCTTCTTTCATTCGATCCAATATAATTCTACCATCGCTCGCGTTAGGTATTTCAGGATAAGCCTCTTGATAATTTATCGACAAATAGACGCATTGCTGCTACAATGAATCAGCGCACATATAAGATATATATATATCCCACATTCTCCATGTAACTATTTTCGAAACTACTAGTTTTTAAAAAAGAAAAAAAATGTTATATTAAAATTATTCTATTTCGAGGAGGATATCTCATGGTCTATATAATTTTGTTGTAGTTGTGAATTTGTTCTAATTATTTTCGATATTTGAATCATTTTTCTATAATTATTAGTGATTATTACAATGAAATTAGGTCGAAAAATAAGACATTTATGTACAAAAACTACAATCATCTAAAAAAACTATTATAACCATTTTAGACCTTTCTACAAATCAACTGTCAGACCTTAACAGGAAAATTTCATTTTTGCACTTAATAGATAAACAAGACTATTCTCGTCGAGCTTAGTCGGATTATTTTTCGACTTTTTATTATTGAAAGTATTATTACTGCAACAGTCTGTGCAATTATTTCGTCAATCTGTTCTGAAAAAGTCTGATTCGTTATTCTAAACAGCTTGAGAGCTTTTAGTTATGCGAAACTGAGAAGTTGTCATAGTGAACATATCTGCAGTGTATTTTCCATAAACTCGAATAGTAAAGAAGTGTTCCAATTTTCCGCTTCGTGAACACCCAAAGACTCGCTTCTCCGCCGCATAATTCTTAAACTCGTTGCACCGACCTACTATGGACCAGCTACGGTGAGATACGCGATATATATATATATATACGATGTATATACATATATATATATATATGTATATGCCGTTATAAATGGAATAAGCACGTATATTTGCTCGCTCGTTTAAGTGCGCATATATATTTCTTTATATACGATCCAAGTGCCAGCCGGATCGTTCCATATAAAATTGAATTTCCATATTTGCCTTATAGATGGATGGACAAAATTGCTTTTTAGATTTGGCACATCTCAATTTCTTGAGCCGTAATTGAATTAAATTATCGTATCATAATTACGTAATAGATTGATTGTATCGATCTAATACTAAAAGGAAAAGAATATTTGCAATTCATTTAAAAGGAAAGCAGAATTTTCTTGATATTTACACATCGATATTGTCCCAATATCGAATTCACTAGTTTCACTTTATTTCGCAAGCTACGTTTTTACTTTTTATCTTTCTTTTTTTATTTGAAGAATTCTGTATTTTAAAGTCGACGAGAAAAAAGAATAACTCCATTTGCACGATGTCATTTTTACTCGCGTAAGAGCTTGACATAATGCAGAGTCTTTTCAGCAGTTGGTATGATTGCGCCTTGCCAGCGCGTTACGGCAAGAATTTTATACAAAATATTAATATTAATTTTATGTTAACGCTTTTAATTATATTAAAAATTTTCTGGAGGGATTTGTATTTCTTAAATATACAAATCGTAAAAGTCTCGAGCCACTTAATTTGCCAGTTAATTTTTTCTCCACTGGCGCAAGTTTGAACAGAGTACAATAAAAAGCAAACGAGCGTAGGAGTCTTTTAAAGTCGCAGATCGCAAGCCCGCGGCAAAAAGAAAACAACCCCGTAATCATGCGCGATCTGCGGCCGCCATTTGTAACGGCGTAACTGCTCCGGCACGATTCGCTGCTCTAAAAACGAAATGACTCGTAAAGTCGATGTCCCGCCGCTCCGCCTTACCGTAATGACACGAATTATTATACCTTGACTAAACGCTGTCAAATAGCTCGGAAGAATCGCGAAGTCCGTCGGGTCCATCTTCCGCCACTTCGTCCCCGATATAGACACATCTCAAATATATCTTTTCTTCGAGTTTAACACAATTTATCTTCATTTGAGATATTTTCAAACTTTTATAATTCTATTCCGGTGATAGTCCACAATAAAAGATTCAGCCTTAAAACTAAATTGCATGCATTGTCAAATGCAATATGCATCTCTCGTTTTTCCGCCCGTTAGCTATATTTAAATCGTTTCTTCTTTCAATTTTTAACGCAATTTATCTTCATTTGTCAAACGTCCAAACTTTTATATTTCCGTCCTTTTAACAAATAATAACGAAAAAAGTTTATAAATAAATTCTCGTATAATACTAAACGCAATAAGCATTTCTCATCATTTATAAGCGCAACTCATATAATACACATATTATTTTTATTTTTTTATTTTTAAAGCATTTATTTTTAATTCATTTTCACTCGATATTTATTTTTAAATTTGTGCTTTTTGTAATAGTTTACAATTAAAAATTCAGCACGCTTGTAAAAATTAGTTCCTCTACACGGTCAAATGCGATAAACGAAAGAAACAAAGACTTTTAATATAATGCATCAAGTCATATTAAAAGGAATTACTTAATTGACGAATACTATTTGTGAAAGCGTGTTGTTTATAAGTGGATTGATAATTTTCATTTAAGTAATTCATTTAAGTCATAATTAACTTTTAGCGTATTATTCCATGTACGTACGATTCCTCGTAAAACGAGGCCGCACTTTCTGTTTCAGAAATCTCGTTCGGATGATCAGCAAGTGACACTGCAGGACGCAAATCTCCATGCCACTGGCGTGTATAAGTGCGAAGTTAACGGGGAGGGGCCAAGCTTTAACACAGTCAGCGCCGAGGCGAGAATGGAGGTCATAGGTGAGTGGGCCGGTGTCGCGTTTAATTAATAATGCTTTGAACGCGACCGCGTCGTCGTCTACCCTTTGGTAACTCGACTAAAGACTACGACGTGGTCGAGTTCGGCAGCAGCGTGCCAAAAGGGAGAGAGAAAGAGAGAATCTCGTATCGTGTCCTTATAGGAAAATGAGTTGATACTTGTAGCTATTTTTCGTGATGTTCCATCATCCCTGATGGTGGAACGAGCCCGCCACTCTAATTCTGAATTCGCTGCCGCGTTTACACGTTCATTTGGCTACGATGGACCGATTAGTTCGCGAAATTAACGGCAACTCACCACTGAAGTGCTGGCGATATCAGATTACAACGTCGTGTAAGTTTGCAAGTGCTACTGAGATTCAGTATTACTCGCAAGACAATCTAGTAGTCGGAGAATGCGGTAATTACCGAATGTCAAGTTCGTCTTATTGGAATCGCTTCTCCTTAATAGGATTAAACGAATAGTAAATACAAAGGACCATCAATAACTTTGATAGAGGAAAACGTCAATTAGGAATATAGTCAAGAATAATGGAAAACAACTTAAAAAATCAAATATCGCGACTTAAAATTGTTTAATTCTGATTAATATTAAAAGTAAGAAATTTTTTGAAAAGAATATAAATTCTTAAAAATTTTTAATAATAGAAAAGAATATAAATTCTTTTAAATTCTTAATAGAAAAGAATATAAATTCTTAATAATTTAGAGAAAACAATTATATTTTACTCTAAATTGCCATGTAATGTAAATTTTATACAGGTTTTACTGAAGTATCTAAAAATTTTTTTTAAGATACAGATCTGAAAATAATTTGGGTGGACCATCAAAATAATTATGTAGGACGCTCTCAAGCAAGGGCGTCCGCAGGATTTTTTCCAGGGGGGAGGGCATGATTCAAAATATTACTTCCAGAATTAGAATACTTATAATTTGAAATTTATACACCTTTTGAAATTATAATTCTATGAATTAGGGCAAAGATCGGCAAGGTTAGCACAACTTTGTCTTTCCTTTATTCAAAGGGAGAGCAATTACTAAATTTTTTTGCTGATTCCAGGGGGGGGGCAAATGCCTCCTCTTGTCCCCCCCCCCTGCGGACGCCCATGCTCTCAAGTATAATGATAATGCTGCAAAAACTTTTGACATTCTAGCAACCAGCTTGAGAGAGAGAGTATCCTACATAATTATTTTAATGGTCTAAAAAATTATTTTCAGATCTGTATCTAGCTAAATTTTTAGATACTTAGTTTAGCAAAACCGTTCTTTCCGTGAAATCTATCTCTACACGGAAAGAACGGTTTTGCTGAAGTATCTAAAAATTTGGCCAGATACAGATCTGAAAATAATTTTGTTAGACCATCAAAATTAACTGTGTAGAACGCTCAAACATGATGATAATGCTGTAAAAAAATTTGATATTCCAGTAACTATTTTATGCGTTCTACATAATTATTTTGATGGCTCAACAAAATTATTTTCAAATCTATATCTGGCCAAATTTCTAGCTATTTCAGCAAAACCATTCTTTCCGTGTAGAAACACAAATTTAATTCTTATTGCAAACATAATGTTATTATCAAAGTCATCGAAAAATCATCACTTAACAAACAAAATAAATAGCGGAGAACGTCGAATTTAGAAGCTGTTCAGCTTGTTCAATTAATTCTTTCTTTTAATTTGATAGTTATATTTATGTATTTCAGATTTTTCGTTAACGGATAAAAACAGCCATATAATCGCTTCATTGATTAGATGGACAAACAGATAATCGTTTGCTCCACTGACCAGTTCAAGCGGGTAAACGAATAACAGTTTGATTGATTAATCGTTCAGCTCTTTATTTGATTGCGCCATCGAACGTTCGTACATATACATACGCGTGCGCGCAGAGTTACAAATTCATCAATAATCTGCACATGAAAACGTCATCTGCCCTCTTTTTTGTTTGTCTGTTATTCTTTTGTTATTTGATCCCTGGGCATCCTGCGATTTCTGAACGCGTGCGCTTTTATCAGCTATACTACGATACAGCGGCGAGATATGTGTAATCCTGCAAATACGACAGATTTATACCGTGACAAAACAGGAGTATGAAACAGTAAACTGAGAAAACGGACAAGATCGGGTAACAACGCGCGTTATCCGCTGGCACAGTCACGCTAATTTTTTTTTTCCAAAACTGCATCTTCGATCGATGACACGTGATTCGCGCGCGATGTTTCAGACGTTGACCGATCAATCCGTGGTGGATACGCAATCCACGTTCGCGTAGGTGCGTATGCCGTTCTTACGAGGATCAAAGGAAGCGTATCTAATTATCTCAAGCACACGCTAGATGCGGTATCCGTTGCAATAGGATTATCATACGGTCAAAGTGGGCGATACCGTAGTACATAGTGGCTCCGAGTTGGATATTAACTCACCTTAGCATAGGCGGTTCGACAAGGGAAGGTAGACACGATTACGAAGGACTCGCCGCGCTATTGGCAGACGTAATCGTCTTATAATTATTTCGCCACAACACACAGTCCGTCGTTCGCAAATGAATATAATTCGTGAACGACAGAATGTGGGCTGCGGTGAACGGATTTTGGAATATATTGCAGAAAGAAAATCCTGTCGAGATGGTAAACTACAATGCGTAAATTAAGCGCATTTAATTCTTCAGTTAATTCCTCAAACGGCTATCCGCTCTTGCGGAAGTAACGTTACATTGCACGAAACAAAAATAATTTCGCGTATGTCGTTAACAATTCAATAAAGGAGATACATTTAAAAACGGACGTGTAATTCGCCGACTGAAATGTAATTAATAGAATTTAATAATATTGCATTTTGTTTTGTCGATGCCGAAAATATAAAGCGTGCAATAAGAGTCTATGGGTTACGAAAACAATTTTGATTGAAAAAATAATAACTTTTTATGCGATAAAAATATCGTTTTTACCGTGTGCTCGTAAAAATTTCCCATATAATCGCGTTACCGGAATATATGCATTCATCATATTCAATCGCGAGATATATCGGAACATCATCAAATGAATGACGCGAAGTCGCGTGATGATTGGTTTGCTAATTCGAGAGGCTTAATCGCGCGGGGATCGGTATCACTCTCCGACATCGCCGAGATGTTAAAACGTGCCAACTTGCAGAATTGCGAACGAAAGTCCACGCCGTTACTGTCCGTCTTGTCTTCTTCGGTCGACTCGAGAAAAAGAAAGAGGACGGCAACGGACGCGCGTTTTCGCTCGCGTTTCCGCGATCGGAGCACGAAATTCGTCCGGGCGGCGCGCGAAGCGCGGGCGTTAAAGTTTAAGTGTGCATAAAGCCGTCGAAACGCGATAAATATTACGGCGTCGTAAGTCTTAAGCCGTAACTGGGCGCCGCCGAGGCCGCCGTGGGCTACGCCAAAGGAGACGGAAAAAGAGAAAGAGATCCGGGATGTTCGCGCACCAGCGCGAGTGGGACGGTCTTTGGGGATGGGAGAAGAGTGGTAGGAGGATAGATGGGGGAATTTTAAGATCGTCGTAGGAGCCTCGAGGAGGCTGTCGTCGTGCCAAGTTTCGCCGGCCTGTCGGCTTTTCGTCTCCCACTGCATCTTTGCGACGAAATTTCCTCCCTCGAGCCGGCCCGCCGAAAGATCGATAACCCGTGTCGTTCGCCTTGCGGCCTTTTACTCGCGATTGCAGCAAATCTCGAGCCGTGAACCGTCACGAAAAATTCAATGTGATCGGACACGAAATACAGGAATAAAATATCCGATTTTCTATCGAACGTATATAAATATAAGATGAAATCACAGTTATAAAGCAGGATTCCGTATCGGAGATGATTTAGCTGTCGGACATAACTATTCCTTTCCTTTTTTGCATAAAAATAGATGTCTGATTGCGTTTTCTTGGCTGATTACACCTCACTTTCTCCTAGCGGTCGAGCTCTTGTATTTTTTACTTTTACCATCTCGTCTTTTCTTGCTAACGTGCGAGTTCGATCGCGTTCCCGGCGTCGAGCAAGTGCGTTTCAACGGGAGTAAGCGAGCGTGAATTATTCGAATTTATTTCGTCGCCATGTCGTCGGTAAGACGATAACTTTATTGCCAAACGTTAAAACATGCTAAGAGTTAATTGCACGGGAACTTGCTGCTCGTTCGATCGATATCTGTGTCCACTATTAATACACTGAGAGAAAAATGTATGATATTTGGAACTATAATGACATAGTATAATAATTATAGTTAGGAATATCATTTTTATAGTAAGTGTGACCATAATGTTGGTGATAATAACGATATAGACATAGTATAACTGACCCATGAAAAATTTTTACCTATAATTATAATCATTTGAAGTAAAAATATAGTAAGATTGCAAATATGGAATGGTAAGGGAAATTAACCATTTTATATAGTCGATACAATTGGAATATTTGGCAAATATTGGTACAGGTAACTATATTCTCATAGTGTGCTTTACTATACACATGTTAATAATAACAAAGGAAATAATTAATGACACAACTATTTCTATTAAACGTGTGTAACTATATGAATGCTATATTTCACAATATTTTTAAATGGTGAATCACCATATATTTGGTTAAAAGAATCAGTGCATGAATCGGTGCATGAATCAGTGCATCAATCACATCATTCTTTACGAAAGCTATATCCGTGAGTTACCTTGTACTGAAGTAGTACTGAATACTGCCGCTAGGCGGCCCGCGGGACTACGACTCTCTCGTAAGCAAGATATAGCAACGCGTGAAATAAAAGGCCGCCCGGCGCGAGCTTCATCAGCCACTGTCAGGCACTATCACGTATTATAATTTTTATTATGTATAGCAATAGCTGTGGACTATTGCTGGAATTATAAAAATTTTTACTATGTTTTTCATTGTTTTACATAGTAAAAATTTTTATAATTTCAACAATAGTCCATGGCTACTGCCATACATGGTAAGGAAACTGACGGAACCATATACGTATAATGAACACATTCATATACAAGAAATAAGATCTTACTATAATTATGAGTACAGTTTATTATTATTTCGTATGTTTCGTCGAACTTTCAACTGTGTTTCATATAACTATATTTTATAGTGTGGTTAACTACACGAAAATCTATTTTTTTGTTTACCATAACCATTTCTTATGGTTGCACTAATTTATGTCATAGTAATAATGACTACAAATATGTGTTCACTCTACTATATTTTGCATGTTTAAATGAACTATAAAAATATGTTTGAGGCCAAAACGAACTATAAAATATAGTGAGATTATAGTTATTTCAACTATTTTTTTCTCTCAGTGTATCTGTCATATTAATATTAATATTAATAAATTATATATTCATCTTTGTAAAAAGCTTTTTTCGACGGCGTTCAAAGTTCCAATTATGTACATTTTTTATTTTCATGATAATATTATTTGTTGGTCTTTTTTAATATCCATTGTAAACTCGATAAATTTTTATAAAAATTTGAAAAAATTTGTATATATTCTTTAAAAAATATTTGTTCGTTGATATTATATTTGAATCAATTAAACATACGAAACGGCAAACGGTCCACGATACTTTTGCACTGACAATGACAGACTATTTTCTTTAACACAATTTATTTAAAATTAATCGACTAAAAATAAAAACAAATGAATGGTATTTGCCGGCTGGAAACAGTATTAATGCAGCTTCCGGCGGAAACGTCAGTCGGGTAGATCGGGGAGATCGTTATTGCAAGATCTGAAATGGCTTCGTTGAATATTCCGAATAGTGTCACGGTGGTTTTAGAAGGTTATCAGAAAGATGCATTTTTATCGGGATGATATTTTCGAGAGTGATTTTGATAAAAATCCGATCTTTTTAGATTAAAACCCACAATGCATATGGAATCGATTTAGTTATAATGGAGCCAACGAGAGTAAGTCAAATTTAGATGCATCCAAGAAATTGCACATTCATATTTCTTGTATATATGATATCAAAAATGGATCATTCTCAAAATTGATATTAAAGTTTAATATGCATTACATCATCGAAAACGTAATAGATATTACGTAATATACCTATACACTATGATCAGAAAGTACCGGGAATTCGATTGACTTCGATTGCCAAGGCGTAGTGCACTATGAGTACCTTCCACCGGGTCAGACAGTCAACAAAGAATATTATTTATCCGTTTTGAAGCGTTTGAGAGATGCTGTACGTCGCAAACGGCCGGAAATGTGGGCCGACAATTC
>NJRP01000056.1:575592-620201 GCA_003063835.1 Aphaenogaster floridana
AGGGTATATACTTATAAGCATAATCAATATATATCTATTCATGGATATATATAATTAACTTATTTTAATAAAATTTATTTAGGAAGATTAATCTTTAATGAAATTATTCTTAAAATTAATGAAATAATCGTTTGCTTCGCCAGTAATAATCAAACCAAGTGTTTGTGTTGAACGACCCCCAACTGGCCAAATTTCTTATTAATTAATACGACGTTTCGACCATAGGTTTTGGTCCTTATCAAGTATAAAAATAATCTGTAAAGATTTGGATATAAATTGCAATAAATAAATATGTCGTGTTCAAGTTATACATTAAAAAACTAGTTATATAGGAAATGTCAATTAAATACGGAAAGGACACAAAGAATAATATAGATAATAAATAATAAAATATAAATAATATAAATGAAGGTTAATATAAATAATATAAAATAATATAAATAATATAAAAAAGCAAAGAAAAAACCGAATCACATAGATATGATTGTCAAATGTAAAAGAAAAGAAAATTAATAAATAAAAAATTTTTAAATTGAATATTATCTAAGTCATATGAATATAAGATGTAAGTGTCAAACAAAATATCCTGTTAATCATGAATTTCTTCCCGGAAACCAATCAATCTAAAAGCTGAGATAGAAACATTTAATTAGTGTATGTTAAGAAGACGAAAATTGAAGTGTCTGTAAAGATCTCTTACATATTTTGTATGTCATAACTTGTTAGTTCTTTAGGCCAGAGCACTAAATGAAAAAACGATGTGAAATTGCGTTTCATTCGTAGTCAGAAGTTAAAAATATAAATTATTAATAAATTAAGAGAACGAGAGACATGGCACACGTCATCACACTTTGAAAGTCAACTGAACACTAAAATTATTATCAGCATTATAAACAAAAGAAACATTAACCGCTGTGTTATGAAATTAAGCTATGTACAATTTATAACTCTATCATAAATAGGATTCAAATTCTCAGTGTCTCTCATCAAATTAATGTTATCCGAATATTTTTTGATGTAAAACATTTTTCTTAACTTATTCTGAAATTATTCTTAACTTATTGTTAGAGAGAAATTTTACGGGAATTATTTCTGCAATACTATAGAAATCATGTTATTGTACACGTATTTTTCGAACATTTTCACATATAATCCAATAAAAAAGAAGAATTCGAAATACCGCGCATTGAAAATCTTTTTAATAGCTAAATTTGTTACTAAAAACACGTAACCATGTAAAAATATAAAATTATTTTTATTTAAAACAAAATCAAAAACTTAAATCAAGCTTTAATATCAGTTTTAAAAATAAAACTAACAAAGAGCATCTGTTTTCTATTCAAGCGAATTCTTCCTCTAACAAAATATATACCTATATGCGTCAAACAAACGCGCGTTCGGCTTCAACCATCGTCGTAAATTTCGCGAGTGTTTCCCAAGCGAGCGCACCTAATCCCCGATGCATTCTTATGGAGCTCACTTTCCCGGCTTCGACTATTAATCGTGTCTACGCGACGGCGTATTGTATGGCCGCTTCATTATGGAGAACATTAACGCGAGCGGCACGTATACGCCAAAATTTAAAATGCACGAGATCTAAAGCTCGGTTAATAAACGCGTTTAGTGGCAGTAAAACTTTTTGCTAATGGCGCGCCTGACTTTATACGCCTTACCGTGCAAAGTTCCCAAAGAGTGAAGCTTTTTATGCCGCTGAAACAATGTGGGATTTAGTATTAGACGTCCTGAGCGAATGAGGCTGAGATAAGCGAGTCGTGTTCTGAGAATTGTCTCTTCGTACTCTCTCTCTCTCTCTCTTCCTCCGTTTGAGAAGGTAGTTTCTTTTGAATAATACAAATTTTACCTATCCGAAGATTATTTTATATATGTATATCAACTTAGAATTGCAGGAGAAAATGTGCGTGTGTGTTTGTTGCTTTTTTAGTACTATGTTTATAATAGACTATAAACTACTACTACTTTAAACTACTACTGCTACTTTTCTGTCATCTTAGAAATGAAATAGCAGTTTCAAGTAAAGCTAAAATGAACAATATCATGTCGTATAATTAACACACATATACCGTATGTTGTGTACGTCTAACAATTTTCTCAAATTGTCTCACAGCACTACCTCAGGAAAGGCCAACGATAACCGGAGAGGAGAAAGTGTACGCGAGCGGAGACGTGCTCGCGCTGAATTGCACGAGTGGCAAGTCCCACCCTGCCGCGAAACTCAGATGGTTCATTAACGGCCAACAGGTGAGTGCGATCGTTTTTCAACGTTTATACTTCTCGCAGCATCGGGGAAAATGTTGCACAAAGTGGAAACGTCGTCCGCGAACCGAATTTCCAATGTGTCATCTTAAGATTACATAGATAAACAAACTAGATGGACGGCAGGGAGAAAGTAGAACGTTTCACGATCGATGCTATATTATTGTATCTTTGTCGAATGGAAGCGTTTACAGCGTGTACTCGCTGTCGCGCGGATGGCCAAGCTTGCACAAAATCTATAGGACATGTATGTATAGCGTTGAAGCTGGGAATAGCATGTGGATAACACTAGCGGGTAGAAGCGGTCACACGTTGGGGTTGGATGGGGTTGCATGGGTACTGGTGAGAGCCGGTGAGGATGGAAAACGGGAGAGACTGGAGGCAAGCTGGTTCCACAGTAAGCCGACTGAGAGTTCGACCGTCGCGGCGACGTGGCTCGATTTCATCGCGTAAGCAACGGCGACGCTTGATGAGCCAAAGCTCTAATTAACGACCGGCGAAACGGATCCCTCGTGCAGCTGCGTCGGCCACCACCATACACCGATATTCAGCACTGGAAGCCTTCTAATGCGCGATCGGTGATACGCTGTGGTTTTGCCCACCTATTATTCTCCTCCCGTCAGTTCTGAACTTTCTACTGTTTGTAGCCTCGCGGATATGATCGCGGGTCGGACAAAAGAGGGTCAAAAGCGCACGTCCGGAAAGGAAGAGCACGAGACGAGAAAAAAGCCGCGGCTCTCTAATTAATCCGCGCAATGGAGAAGGGTCAATTTGCGTTTGCGATGGAGGAAGCTAGCTTGAGGGAGGAGAATAAAGGCATTCTCCGAGAGTTCTCCGCTTAATTGTTATCTCCTCCTTGCCGCACGATGATCTCAGATGAATTCGAAAACGGATTTTATTCTTATCCCACTCGTTCGTTTCGCTCGTGTTTTTAAATCTAACAAGCTCGCCTGCCGTTCATCGGTGTCTATTTTTTCGCGCGGCGAGAACGGACACGCGATAAATCGACGGAGGGATGCGCGCGTGCGAGAGAGATAGAGAGAAGGTTTCTATTCGGCGCGCTGGATTTTTATTTCTCTCGTTTTACGTTATTATTACAAAGTTTCCTTTCTCTCGCCACGTCACGAATAATTCAATCCTCCTATCGCTCGAGGCCGCCGGAGCTTCTATCGCATGCATATTGATGTATCGTTATCGGCGTTGCCGGCTGAAGAAAACCCGGACGTACTTCTTGGCTCTAAGCGAGAATAGAGAAGAAATTCGATAAAATCATCGAAGATAAATGGCGAGAATATCTCCGGTTTTTGGCCACAGCAAACTCGTGTCAAATTATTTTCGTCTGTTCTACCAATGAGAACGATAGGAACAATTAGATACTGGGAATATATCTATGAAAATAAGTTAAGCTATAAAGAGAACACGGATTAATCTTATCTTAAGCAGAAAGATTACCATAATTATAACTTGCGCTGAGTAAAAGAACTGCTGACAGTTTCCGCTTGTTTGTGTTCTTAGATTAACTTAAGTATACAGCGGAGTAAGTGTTATGACTGAGTGTTTCCCTCGCGA
This sequence comes from Aphaenogaster floridana, assembly GCA_003063835.1. Lineage (NCBI taxonomy): Eukaryota > Metazoa > Arthropoda > Insecta > Hymenoptera > Formicidae > Aphaenogaster > Aphaenogaster floridana. The sequence continues at coordinate 579,436 of NJRP01000056.1, forward strand.
GGTTTCTTTCGAGGATCACAGTAACACTGCCGAAAACATGAAATTACGACGTTTTGAGAATATTCAATTTGCGAAACTTGAGACGGACCCTCTTTTTCACCGTTTACACGAGGGATTACTCGGCGGCCAGGATGGGCAGGGACGGAACCACGCGGGAGAGTGTCAATAAACGATGCTCTTACGTCGAGAATAGGCAAATCACGTCACGTAAAGAGCAAGTGCTTTCCGACGAAGCTTTAAAGACCCCGAAGATTACGCCAATATAACGAGCGACGCTCTTTTAGAGCCTCACAGTGAATCGCATGCGGCGGCGCCGAAACTTTCTTCCTTATCTTTTCGGACTCCGGTCTTCCTTTTCCGCGGGAACACACCTCTCGCTTATGCTCTCCCTCCACCTACCGAGCCGTTTTCCCTTCGAGAAAACTTTGCAACGCTCCCAACGACGTCCATTAGAAGTTGCGCGAGTTTAGTATAGCACTTAACAAGTAATATTGTTTCGGAAATGTTCGTGTCGCGAGACTCGAAAAACCTGTTAACGCGAGTCAAGTAATCTCGCGAAGGGAAAAAGTTCGATCGCTCGCCAACTTGAAGAATATGTCGTGGATAAGCAGAATGACAGGACAAGAGAATCATTGTCATAAAGTGACGACAAAGACGATCATAGAGCGAGCGAACGTTTAGTTTTTTAGAACCTGCTTTAATTCTTTTCGAACTCGCAGATTCTTGTTTTTACATTTGCGATCAGCGAATAAAATTTTGTATTTATTTTATGCTATTCAGTACTTTGCGTTATCCAATCTTTAACGCTTTAAATAGAATATTTTAATATGCTGTTAATGGCTACGTTATTCAATTTCATAATTCCAAGAGAATTATTTATTTTTTAATAACTTTAATTGAATGGTTTTATTGAATAAATATTAACTTTTATATATATTAGCTGTATCATGTTAAAATTTAAAAAGGAAACTTTTTATAAATATTATAACTTTTTCTTTTATTCTCTTAATCGCGCGCAAAAAGATATGGTCACTCTGGACGGTCACGATGCGGGAAAAAGCGAGACCAGCTGCGTTCTAAATCCCTACTTCCGTGATAAGCACGTGCTTTTTAACCCTTTGTCGTCGTCGTATAAGAACCGCGAAAATGGCAGCACTCCTCGAGGGTCGTCGCCATACCGGCCAAACGAGTATTTTTATGAATTATGTTGCTATAAAAGAAAGTGTTCTACGTCGTTGTGACCTTGTAATGCCACCAGCGGCACTTCGCTTCACGACGAATATTATGTCGCGGTCGTGGTCTGTGTCTGCGAGAGACGGCAACAGATCGACGGTAATTTCGCGGGTCCTAATGAATTCTTTCTGGCCGAGCAGATATTACCAGCCGGTGCGTGAAACGAAAAAACGGCCTTTCTTCGAACGGCCGCCCGTCGCGCGGGTTATATTTTGGGCTAATCGCTGGCATTACGTCAATTAGCTTTTACGACGATCTGAAGTGTTTTCTGCTCTCGTGGCGTTTTTGTACATATATATATCCAGAGCGAATGCGAGTGAACACGAATAAACAATGGCTGTGCTCAGTGGAAAGACAGTTGGTAAGTGCCTTACTAATTCTTTATTACGATTGTTTTCTATACTTGGATCCAGCGAGGAACTAAAGGCACGAAGTAATCATATTAAAAAATCAGTAAGCTGCTTTTTCTGCTGAACAAAGCCAATTACGGAATGAACTTATTAAATTGTTCATTCATATTTCGCGCTTGTCTGCTGAATCTAGAGTTTAAGATTGTATATTATTTATACATTATATACAGAGTGTTTCAGAATTGCACGGCACTATTTTAGGAAATTATTTTCTAGGTCAAAATGAACAAAAAAGTTTATATAAACATATGTCCTAAACTTGTTTATTAGTAAGATATTAAAGAGTAAAGATTATCATGTAATAAATAATCATGTAATAATTGTAAGACGACCTAACTGGCAAGAGATGGTATTCTATTTATCACTACGTATCAACCATACGGATTGTGGTCCTAATTAATAGAATACCATCTCTTGCCAGTCGGGTCGACTTACAATTTATTACATATGTTTATTACTACTGGCGATTTAGATAATTAAAGTTTATTAAATTTATTACTTGTAGAGGACCACAATCCGTTGATACGTAGTGATAAATAGAATACCATCTCTTGCAAGTTAGGTCGTCTTACAATTTATTACATGTTAATTATTTACTGGCAATTTAGGAAAATAAAAGTTTCTAGTAAAGATTATGTTTAACAAGTAAAACATTTAAAATATGTTTTCGAAGTGGCCGCCGTTTTGTTGAATGCAGCATTCAGCATGATGAATCCATGTTTCTGTGGCACGCCTTATGGCATCAGGATTATTCCTAATAGTTGCTGCAGCTTCCATTTTTTATCTTCGAAGATTTGTAGAAGTCTTTAGTTTATTGTAGACCTATTGGCACGCAAGAAGAATTAAGAAATCGCATAATGGAAGCAACTATCAGGAATCATCCTGATGCCATAAGCATAAGGCGTGCCACAGAAACATGGATTCATCGTGCTGAATGCTGCATTCAACAAAATGGCGGCCACTTCAAAAACATACTTTAAATGTTTTACTGTCAAACATAATCTTTACTCTTTAATATCTTACTAATAATCAAGTTTGGGACATATGTTTATATAAACTTTTTTGTTCATTTTAACCTAAAAAATATTTCCGTAAAATAGTGCAGTGCAATTTTGAAACACCCGGTATATGTTTGTTTACAAGAAACTATTATGTTAAATATATTAATAAGAGTGGTAAGATTATATCGCCATAATAATTAAACGAAGTGTTTGTATAAACGACCGAACTGGCCAGAGTTTATTCAGAAAGTCTTCACGACGTTTCGACCATGGGTTTTGGTCCTTTTCAACTGATCTATAGATTTGAATACAAAGATACACGCATTAATATCATGTTCACATTGTACAATGCATAAATAAAATGTTAGAACTATTAAAATTAAATACAGACAGGATAGGTATAAATAAAGATAAAAATAAAGATAAAAATAAAAATAAAAATAAAAATAAAAATGTCGTTAAGATTATAAATTAAAAAACAAACAAGTTAAATATATAATTTGTAGATCAATTATTACCTGAGTCCAATGAATCTCAGACAAGTATGTTACACAAAATATCAGTACAGTAATGCATTTTTACCATGAAATCATCCACCTAAAGGCTGGATCAAAAATTCATGTAAAACAATCAGTTATCGAGATAGACCAATTATCGAGATAGACCAAATGAAATTAAAATGCACATCAAACACTTACATATTTTGTGTGTCTGGGACTGTATACATCTGTGACACACAAGACTTCAGTCGAGGAGCAAAGCAGAGAATGTGTAATAATTTATGGTTTAAAATCAATTATTATGTTAAAGTTATTACGTTACAATCGAGGATCATGAATTATATTATAATATTAGAAAATATGCGCGAGATATTTCGATAAGGAAGGTAACAAGAAAGGTAACTCGCATACGAAGTCTTGTTACCGTACGTGGAGCATATTGGAGCTCGCTGCTATTTCGATGAACAAGTGCAAAAAGAAGAGACAAAACTGTAGGAGTGGAATTGTTGGTTTTATATATATATATATATATATATATATATATATAATACGTATAACGTGAGAAAATCGTAGAAAGAGAGAAGTTGGAAACGGTAGCAGCCGGAATAAATACAATTGGTCGAATCAAATTCCAAGCAGCTTAAAAATTATTTAATCTTCCGGCTTTCATTTTCTTATTATCACTTTTGTCTTTTACCAAACGCGCGCCGAGACGAATTGCCGGACGACAATTGTTCAAAGATAGCGCGTAAGTACGCCGTAGATATGCCAAGGGGAGACGACGAAATTGCACCGTATTTCTACACAAAGTAGAATATATGCAGCCGAATGTATAGTGTAGCTGCGTCAGGATAGAACGAGCTTCGCTACAAAGAGACGTATGCGCCCGGCAACAAAACCTCGGGCCGAAGCACTGCAGAATTCATAAACGATAGGTAAAACGCAAAGCATTAGAATTTATCGATAATATGCCGAAAACAATATGTGGCCGCTAAAATATACCCGATCGTACCCTCATAATGCGTTATCCGCCGGATCTTCGTTGTTCTTGAGATACCGGCGTATCCTTTTGTACATCATCAGCATTCTTCCTTCGAGACGCTTATTCATTCGGGAGGAAGGAAGAGAGAATTGGAGAGAGAGAGAGAGAGAGAGAGAGAGAGAGGGAGGGAGAGAAGGAGGAAGGGACGACGCGCCGACTGTCCTCGGCAACATTTAAACGACGTCGAAACACGAGCTCGTCGTTTTCGCCCCATTTGCGTAGCCGTGTCACGGCAGTCTCGCGATTTCGTTAATTACGAAATTCTGCGCTTCAAACGAGCGCCGTACCGAAACTTTCGACGAAGTTCCGTCCGTCAACTTTCGCACGTTCCGCGCCGTTGCTCGTCTTGCTTAAAGCGCGTATACGCACAAACGCCGAAGTTTTTCGTTCGCGTGGGAAATATTCAAAAGCTTGTAAAATGCCATGTACAGTTCGGCTCGCACGTACATGTGTGCGTGTGTGTGCGCGTGTGTGTGTGTGTGTGTGTGTGTGTGTGCACGTGTATGCAAGGTGGTTTATTAATAGGAGGCAACGGGGTCGAGTCTCGACTTTCGAAGATAAACGGGAAGACACATAGGGTACAGTCATACGCGTGGAAGTAAAATTGGAAGAATGAGAGAGTTGGACGGGGAAAGGGCGGCGCGGAATAAGCGAGCAGAATTGTGTCGCTGTCGCGACAAAAAATGGAAATTCCAGTCACATAAAATACGACGTACGGATATAAAGAACTTGGAGGACTTGAATTACAAAGCGAGATCCGTATATCCGGCTGTTGCATGAAGTCGGGATATGGATATGGCGAATCTGACAAACGCGTCTAGAGGGACGCGTTGGAAAGTATCATTAATACATTTCACCGCGCGTTTTTTACTCTAACCTAACGAAAGTAAATAGTAAAAAAAAAATATCTGCATTAATTACGTTCGCTCGATCATACCGTGTGTGTGACATTAGTAAGATATAGGATACTTCCACAATAAACTCGCAATTTCGTACTGGAGATATACTCACGATCGTAATCACAAATGCAACATTTTATTTCTGTTTATTTATTTAGCCACAAATTGAATTGAACGATTCCAATCTAGCGAGAGACAATGCTGGAAGTACGGAATAACAGCATTTTCCCCTACGTAACATATTTCTTTATAACATATTTTTACTGATCCTACTCTTAACATTTATTCTCATATGTATACGAAATCTAGCAACAATTTCTCGGTCATCCTATATTTTACGTACATTAAAAACCGGCTTTTTTCGCAAACGAATGTTTGTTATAACATTTAATGCGTCTCATAAACTGTAATAAGAACTTTATTCAGGATACCGGCGTTGTTTGCTAGTACGCCTGTTTACATTTAATTCCATTTCGACACGATACTCCGTAATCACGATGCTCGCGATAATCTCGAAGCTACCGCGCCGATATTAACTTCGTCTCTAAACGATATTTGCTCGTTTTATCGCGTTGCACGCGATGCACGCGGTGTACATCTACTGGAATCAGCGCAATCACGTCGAAGCATCGCGCGGGTTATCGTCGTCCTGCGGCGTCACATTTACGCTTCTCGTTTCCTCCTCAATGCCTTTACGTTCTTCGAGGCGATGCAACAATGCACTGGACGCATATTGCATCCCGCTTCCTTGTTTCTTGGCATCGCGACAGAGTCTGGTCTATGATTTATTAGATGTATAATTAGCAGGCGCGTATCCTATGCTCTGGATTTATGTCGCCGTTCTTATGCAAGGATCAGTTCCAACGAGAACCACGCTTAATTAACAGGCAGGTTATTTAGAGATTGCAATAATAGTTGTTCTTTTTTTAAGTGAATATCTAACAAGCTATTCTATCTGCAGATAACAATCTTTTTTATATGCTAATATTTGCATCTTTGCATTTTCTATTTTCGCGACGATTTGTCAAGACTTCTCAGACTTAATGAATTTCACAGGTAGTTAATTACACGAGATTAGCACTAATCTAGATTGACGCTTGCGATTCTAAGAGATAACAAAGATTTATTTATAGCAAGGCAGTTGCTGGTCTATTCATATTCCAAGCTTGTACAGCAATCGATCGACGGTTCCATGCCCGACGGAACTTCGCGACGAGCGACATTCTTCCCCGATGCTGCAAACGGAAAGTTACTTTCAATGCGACTCGATTCGATCACCGCGAAAAGAAACGTTGCGTAACGATGGTTTTTCCAGGTGAAGCCCGATTCGGAATTGGTGTTCGAGCAACACGGGCTATACTCGACGATATCGAGTCTGCTGCTCGAGCTGGAGCCGGGTCATCTCACCAGCGACAAGATAAACGTCAGGTAATTTCGGTGTTTACAACGTGCAGTATATTTCCGTCGTTCGACAGAGCCGTTGCCTATGGCACCTCGGCGAATACTCCATAAATATACATCGCGCTTGCTCGCGAGTAGGATGGCTCGTTTTACGCGAGTTTCGCGCGATGGAGCGTGATAATTCATCCTTCCGTCTGGCCGGCCACCACGCTTCGACTCCGAAGCATGATCGAATGTCTTGTTGCAGGTGCGAGGCGACGGTGCGATCGACTCACGAAGTCCACGAGCCGTTCGTCGACGTTCGCGACACCGAGGTCTTTGGTAAGCCCAGTGACACCACAATACAATCGATATATAACCGAACGAGCGCGATCGAAGCTTGACAACCACATGGACGAAATAATAGCAATCGAAGTCATCGTGATTATAGTCGTGTTCCGAAATACACTGCCAGTACTGAAAATCTATAGTATACGTAACGTGAACCATAGATTTTCAGTACTGGCAGTGTATATCGGAACACGGCCAATAGACGCTGGTGTCCGAATCTGGTTATTTCAATCAACCTTCAGTCAAACGATAAATGGTTAAATAGATAGATTAATCTTCCGATTGAATACGTTTTTTCGACACCTTTCTACTGAATACGTGGGTCTTTTGCGTCCGACACTATTTTCCTCTCTTTAAAGTATTTAAAAAATGTAAAAAAATTTTTTATTAACTACATTGTAGTGAATGATTTCATAGTCATTTTGATAAATATTGTTAATAAATATTTTATTTTTAATAAATTTTTAATTCACTAACGAAGGAAAGATGTGATTTGGCTCGGACACCAACGACCCACTCATCTTTGCAAATAGGGAGGGGTCTTTTTTGTGCAATTGATGTATGTATACGCAGTACGCATGCGTATGCATTCTTGTCTTTGTCTTATATCAGGCAACACTTTGATATTTCCTTCACATACTCATGAGTCTAAAATAGCGAGTACTCCTTCTACTCAATGTATGAAGAGCGCGGTTTGAGAAAAATCCTTGTGATCAAGTGGATTGGAACCCGGCAACCCGAGGTTACAAATCTGGCTCTACCACTAGACCACGTCGCCGCTCATCTCTGCCTGTATTCAGGCGGAGGATTAAACGCGCGAATGAAAAGAAGAAGTTGAGTTAGTATTCGATTAATGTATAATTTCCGTTTTTGTTAAACTCATTTTAGATGATAAAGTACGGGATAATGTCAGAGATAGAATTGTATGTATAATTTGATATGCGGTTAACATATAATAATGCATAAACGCATAACACTTGTAGGTCAGAATTATATCTACAAAGTTAATATTTGTGTTTAAATTTTCTGCTTTATGTCTACGTATATTATATTTTACTAAAATGCATGCGACATATGCACAGTAAACTGACAAATTTAATAATCATAATTCAAAAATTTTATTCATATATATAATTTGATACAGCGGTGTCTGAGAATAAATTGTATGCTTGCCACGAGAACAAAATTATTTACATTCGCGCGATGTACCTTTATCAAATCACTGTATACAGGTGCATATGACCAAATAAATCATCACGCGGCAGAAAATGAAAAAATTCGAAAATAAAAAGTAGTGCGAATAAGATTTAATACGCGCTTGTGTAATATGGTAACAATAATAGATATGATATATTCTCTCTTACATTATAACTTGATATATAATATTAAGATATATATAAAATTTATTTTTAAATTAATAAGTCGTAAAAAGTTTCCTAATAAATTTGGCCAGTCGTGTCGAACAAAAGATTACCCTGATTATTTATTCACTGGCGAAGAGAAGACTCATCTATTATTTTAAATTATAATTTTATATATATCTACTTAGAAACCTTTAAATTATAAATAATATTTCATCTCACGATCAATCTATAAAATAAATTTTAATAATTACGTAGTATAAATTAAGAACATCGAAATCGTGATATTCAATGTATTTCGTGCCAAGTGGAGGCAAATGAAGCTGTATTCCAATTAAGGGTGTTTGTACTCGCAACAACTTCGGTTATCGATATACCGTACATTTCTTTCGAGGTAACCACTCGAGGAAATGTACACGCTTTATTATTTCCTGGCATGCGAAATTAGCATGGGACCCGCGGTACAGCGGGGCCCGACTAATCGACCGACTCGGTTCCCGCGGGGCGCTAGGGTTGCGGAGAAATTAAGACAATAATTTACAACCGTTACCACCTGCCCTCGTAACACGCTCTCACCCAGCTGCACCTGCAGTTACTTTATCCATTCCTTCGCCGCGCCCCACCGGATTCGCTCGCGACCGTGCGTTCGTTATCGTCTAATTCCTACTTAAATTAGTTCCTACCACTTTTCACTTTCCTCTTCTTGGCTTACCTCCCCTCCCTCATCTTTGATATCCAGGGCAGCGTTATAAAACAATCGATAAGCATACCGTATACTTGTAATAAGTGCGAAATTATGGGCGGTGCGAAAGCGCCTCGTTTCCCTCGGCACGGGGTGTCGCCGATGGGGAAAATCGGGTGGGCGAATCGGGGTTGAGAGGGTAGGGGAGAATACGTGATTCATCAGATCGTACACAGTGGTGTGTCTGTATGCACTACGGTTCCCGACCAACAACCCTGCCGGCAACGCTCGGCGCGCAACGCGCGATTAAATATTTATCAACTAATCCCTCGCGTCACGCAATTCGAGTTACGATAAGAAATTCACGATTCGCGCGCGGCGTTACAGGGCGCCAAATACCCCGCGCACACGCTCGCGGACACCGGGCGTATGCCGATATACATATATCACGAGAGTTTTACCGCAATAGTATTTTTCGGCTCGCCCGATGGACCATAAATCGACTTTTCGCGAGAGCACTCGTTTACACGCGACGCGGCGGCAATATTTCGTGGCGATGTAAGCAGACTATTTTTCGTGGGAACGCGCAGACACTCGCAGTTGACTGGTCGTTGAAATAGCAATAGCAGCGTCCGAGAGCGAGAGAGCGAGCGAGAGAGAGAGAGAGAGAGAGAGAGGGATGGGGGAGAGGGGGGAGAGAGAGAGAGAGAGAGAGAGAGAGCGCACGCGGTGCACTCCACGCCTGAAGCGTGCTCTCGATTCGGGTCAATTTTGCCGGAATGAGCCGCCGTAGCCGATCAGCCAGCGATTCACATTGTTTCGAACGCGCATATCTCTCTTTTATTAGGGCCACAAAGGTAATCAACGATTTAACACATTTGTACACGATTGTGTTGGCGGGTCGAAAAATACGTCGAAAAATACGCGACCAATGGAACACCTGCCGCGGACACGGATATATTTTTTTTTTTGTAATTTAGGGGGTGTTGTTACGTGTCGCGTACTCTCTATTTTTGTAAGTTATAGCCGCTGGAATATCGGCGTTAAGATATCGGAAACGGTTACAGGTGACGCAAATTGAACGGCGTATTGTTTTAAGGGGTTGATCGATAATTAATTTATCACAATACAATTGGTCGGCGATAAAGAAGATAGGGCATCGAAAATAACACTTGTTTCAAGAAGAAAAAGAAACAGTATGCACGTGTTGCGTATGTTATCTCACGCGTATTACGCGTCGCAGAAGCGGTGAAATTTCTTCCAACAATACGAGCGGCAATTGCATTCCGATTAGAAGGTAAACGTTTTCGATTCGACGACGATGCGCGATTTTTGAGAATGCATCGCGAGGCCGTGACGACCGTAACGATTCATGCATTACGAATGCGCAACGAGAATGATCAAATGTGCGTTAGCTGCAACGCCGTCGCGTCACGCCGCGCAATACAAATCCCGCGGGCGGGCAGAGGGAATTACAATGCATATAATACGCGGCATTTGACTAGCTCCACGTATAACTACGCTATTGTGAACCAACAAACATTTCGGCGCATACAAACGTGGCCTAGTAGTTATCGGGATATTTTGCCCGTTGTGCCGCGGCGGCAACGCGTCTGGAAATATTCGAGTCATAAGTCGAGCCAATTCTCACATTGTTAACGCGAGACACGCGTCCCATGCAAAAGTCCTATGAAAACGCTACAACTTTGACCCGTTTAATTTTGCGAAATAGAATGATTAATAATTAATAAATCAATGAAGAAAAAAAGGGGCTCAGAGCCACGACAAGATGTTAGTGTCTTAACAATTTAATTGAAATGCTATGATTTCGAGTACATTCAGTTAGTTCTAATTTGTACAACACAAGCGATAGTCGTGTCATGTACGTCGGACATGACTTCGTTCTACAAGAAAAGTATTTTTTGGCGCACACCATGACTTCAGACAAAGAACTTTTAGACCTCACAATTCATTTCATTTTTATCATTTAACCCTGCGACGACATAAGAACATTCGAACTTTAGTCATATTAAGTTAGACGATTGCGTTTTAATGTGTTTTCTTCCGTTAATTTTTTCAAATATTGTAATACACTGAGGATGATCCGAATAAATGGATCGAAAAGTACGTAATATGTACTCAAAATCATAGCATTTCAATTAAATTGTTAAGACAGTAATATCTTGTCGTGACTCTGAGCCCCTTTTCTTCTTAATTGATTTTTTAATCTTTTGAGCCTATTATTATAGAAAGATTAATACTGGACGTAGTAACGAGTTTTCGCGAACTCGAAGAAAATGTAACTATCCATTCTCCTGATTTATGAATAATAATATCGTGAATTTACTTATTGTTAGATAATAACGCTCGATGATAACCCTTATAACATTTGTCGTAATCGTACTCGCAAACATTATCGAAAATGCCTATTATTATAACGAAACACAGGGAAGAGACGCATACTTTTATCGTCGCTAGATACCCCAATGGTACTCGGCCTAATTGCATAAGTGGGCCTCCGAATATCGACCGGGCGAGCCGAGCACGTTGCACGACACGGAGTAAAAGGGTAAAAGAAATAAACGCGAAGGGGCAACGGACACGCGGAAGAGAACCTCCCGCGAGAATAAGAGGGAAAGGGGATAAGAGAAAGAGAGAGACAGCCGGTGCCAGTCGACGGAGTCAGGTCGAACAGCGCCGGATAGGAAGGAGAGAACAGGTAAAAAGAGGCAAGGCAAACCGGAAAAGACGTCGAACGACTCGAAGAAATTGCTCTTAACGATCTTCGATTTTCTCGTTAGCCGGAATCGTTCTTGGAAGCGCCCTACGCGACGGCCGGCGTTGCTACGCCTCCTGCATTTACCGTCGAGCTAGCTACCTATAGCTCGAACCTCCGCCAACTATCAGTTTTCTTTCTATCAGCGCGGCCACCTTTCTTCTCCCTGTGTCACTCCTCCTACCTCGTCCTCGTTCCCTCCTTCCGTAACCTCTCAAATTATCCTTCCGCACCCCCCCCCCATTCCTTATTTCTCCTTTAACCCAGTCACGGCTTAACTCGGTCACGACGTCTTCGATCCCGCCAAAAGGCGTCCCGTTCGGCCGGCTTTAATCCATTTTAATCGGACGAGATGAGTTAATTTAAAAATGTCCTCGTAATTTTACTCGTGCATATTTTGTTAGTTATGTAATTATATTTGTACTCTGTCGAGTAGAATTAAACCGCGAACATTTATTATGCGCGAGACCCGCATATCTGTCGTTACTAATTTATGACAGAACGTATGGATGCACTGTCACACAAAATATAATTCATTTAAAGAGTTAAAACATTTTGCAGTAATGTGAGTATTTTAACAGTTTTACGCGCGTACATTTTTAAGTTGTCATAAAAACTAAAATTGGAGCCAAGAATTTAATGTAACATCGGGTGTTAATCTTGTATCAATAATTCAGTCTAAAAGGTGACAAAGAAAATGGGACGCTGCGATAAAAAGCGAAAATTGAAGATGAAAACTTTACAATACGTCTAGATTTTATCATGCACTTTTTTGCAAAAATCACAGAAAAGATAACCTATGACAGTCTCAACAAATTCGATACAGATGATATCGACTCTCGATCTCGACCATGTCTCTTCTCCTTTAGTGCGTTGCCCCTGTATAGAAAACGGAAAAACCGTACGCGTAACTTTATTCTTTTCACAAATAATACCAAAACGCAGCGAGAGTGAGCCGACAATAGCTCCGGCTGGGTTATGTCGTATCGACGGCTGATATTGTATTTCTCTTTATATTTCCGGAATGAGTTGAATGCCGTTCCTTTCGAAGCGCGGATAGAAATACCACATTCATCCGTTCATTCGTTTCTGGCAAAAAAAAAGGGAGAAAAGAACGTGGAATAAATCTGAAAAACTGTAGACGATTTTCAGTAGCTCAATAGGGCCTCCGAGTTATGTCATATGAATGACCAGTATTGTCTGCTTATTTACGTTGTCTGAATAGCGGCCACATTGTTTTGCGTTGCACGCGATACATGACGGTTAAATTGTCACACGTCCGTGATTCCCGCATTTTCTATAATACATACGCGAAAATGCAGCGCGGATCCTCATTCGGCTTTATCACGGTTGAACAATTTCTCATCTCGACGAAATTATTGGATCGTTTCATAAAATTTTTATGAAAATTATTTATGTGCCTGAAGAAAAAAAAACAGCTCTGACTTTTTCTGTTACTATTTCCATAATAAATCGGTACCAAATATGTCGAGATAATATTCTGTATGAACTCATACGAATACAGAATGGTCTTTTGCGTAAAAATATTTTTTTGCATTTGTAATTCATCATACATATGCAGCATATTGATTTTTTTATATTATTCAATGACTTTCGGTCACATTTTCCTGTTAAATTTTCACATTTTTGCGCGTCTTTTAGCATAGTCGAAATAGGATAAGAGCATTACTAGAATAAGGAAACTGTCAGCATTAAGGATTCGTAGTAGCGAGCACAAGAATAAGGACGCCGTTTGCGAAGTCGTTCATCTCGTTACGCAATGTATCCGAAAGTTACACACGTTTCAGCTAAACTACTGTTTCTCCAAAGAAAACTAGCTTATCGAGTTATCTCAAAGCACTCGTGCGTGACGAAGGTGACGATACCAATTCTAGGCTTCTGTCTTGTACCTGGAAAAATCTATTTATAATCCGTAGCTGTCAAGCTCTATAATTATTCAATTAATACTTTGATATTAATATTTATTACAACTAACTCTCTGCTACTTTTATACATCATGTATACAGAGTGAGCCAACTTTCTATTCGTTTTTTTTTGTAACAGACAGATTTGTGCAAAATATGTCGAAACACGTCAATTTTAAGGAGAATATATAAATTCAACCGTGCTGCTTTATTTTCTTGATTAGAGTAACTACCCTTCCAAAAATTTAAAATGGCAATAGAAATCAATGATTATGACATATTTTCTAAGAATCTTTTGATTTTTTTTATTCTATCTTAATTTGAGTACTTCTCGAGAAATTGCATTTGGAAGTCTGTTATATAACAATTTATTTTACATCAAAAGCAGTGCGAAATATAGATTGTTATACAAATGTTGGAATTATATGTAGATTCCATATTTCTGAGAATATCTCTTCTTTATTTATACCATTTATTAATAATATATCAACGAATCTACGCAAGTGAAATTTTCTTACTTCACATTATATAACGCGTAATCTTCGTCCATGTGTCCTACTGTGATTGGAATTATTGAATGTCATAATTAACATTACTGTCACTCATGTTGAAACCGTAATCCTTTTTTCCATGAAACGAGAACTCAATTGTCACTAGAATGAACTGGCACGAGTATGCCAGTGATGTAGCAAATAGCAATGGATTCGTGATAATTCTCTCGTTGACGATAAAGAGAATCCAGAGAATTCTAGCAATTTAAATAAATTGTCACATTCCAGTCGTTTCACTAACGATCTATCAAAGTAAACGAATCGAAAAGAGACTTGCGCTAACAACTTTTCATTCCTTCATGTTTCAGTCCAAGGTCTCGCCACTTTGACGAAGCCATCGCTATGTTTGTTGGTGGCTGCAGTACTACAACGATTTCTGCTGCCTGTGTAGACCCTTCCGGTGCGATGAGGGCATCAAGACGACTCTGACACGAGAGAAAACAGGGAGAAAGCGGATCACGGGAGAAAACGGAAGGCGAGGAACGACCAATGTTTCGTGACGAAAGACAATCATATCTTAATACGAAGCGAACTGCGACGAGAAATCGGGGAATTCGCGTCAGACTTGTCGATCGTTATCGCAACGGCGAACGGCCATGCATCCTTGTGATTTTTGCGCGTCGCTACGCCTTCTCGTTAGACCAGAGGAGAATCGAGCTGAATAAGCAATCGATCCGCTCGTCGTTGCTCTCGAGAGTACATCCCCCATCTCCCCGATACGCGTAAAATCCTAGATAGTCTAATTAACCGCGGAAGAAAATACGCGATAACCAAGTGGACACCGACGAAGTTCTCGCACGTGCGAGGAACTCCGCCTCGACGCTCGTCTATTCTGTTAGGATCGATATCTGCGTCGTTACTCGTGAAATAGATTCAAATCGGCCGCACTCGGGGGAGGGTTCAAACTCTCGATAACGAGAAGAAACTTTTCGAACTTTCCATCTTAACGATATAAGTTGGAAAATGAACTGATTCTACAGCCGTAAAATAAAATTTGAATAAAATTTCATTAACAAATTTTTATGAATTAAGCAAGAATTGCCAATTGGAACGTCACTTAATACCACTGCATAAAACTAAAACCTTGATTTCTACTTTCTTTGAAAGTTGGAATCCCATGAATCTTTATTTTTTACGTATCGTTTTGTTAATAGTTCACAAAGAACGAAGTAAGAGGTGCAGTCAATCGGAATTACGGGTGAGGAAAAAGATTTTGTACCGAGGACAAAGGAAAGAAGAGTAAGTACTTTAATATTAGAAATAACACTCGTGAGCTGATCGAGAATTTAAAGTTCACATTAAGAGAATTAACCGGCTAAAAGTGCATCATATCGATTCTCACATGCAATTTTCGTTACGATGCAAGACTTTTAGCGTTTGCTAAAAATATTTTTTCGTTGAAATAATAAGCATGCAAATCCTGTGTTTTGTTTTTCGATCCTCTCGCTATTTGGATCATGTTTAAAAATAGTCCGAATAAAAGGACAGAAATACAATATGTATACGGAAAAAAATGTCTCGGGAAAGTAGCTTTAAAAACGGAACATTATTTTTTTGCACAAGATACCGCAAGTTTTAATTCGTAAATCTTTCCGCGATATAAAGATGAAATTTTTGCAACCAAGAGAAATCGATTTGAGAGCGTCGAGCGTTGTACCTCAGGGTTCGAAAACCTTCTCAGCGTGATACCGTTGTCAGTGATAACGGGCGCAGCAGTTGTCGTCGGGATGCAATCGTTATCGATTGTATACGTGCCGCGGTCGAGTGTAAATATATACAACACCTAGGTAGACACACGTTTCCATCGAGCCCTATCGTAAGCTTCCTTCATTCTAATTATAACTTTTAATTGATACGTGTAATTAATATAATAAGCCAAGAAGAAACTCGCCGATCTCCGATTGCACCCTCCTTTTTTGCTGCATAATACATTATCACGTCGAGAAACCCGATAAACGGGTAAGTGCAAAAAGAAGGATCTTACCGCTGGGGTAAACAGTAATTTTGAACAGAATCGCGTTTATTATTACCGAAAAGAATATCGTTATAAATCTTGAAAGAATTTATTCATTGTTACGGACATCGTTACAAGATGTCCATAAATAATGCATGCTTCAGAATTTCCATCATTACCTCTCTCTCTCTCTCTCTTCATATGTCCATAACTCATCCAAGAATTATTAAAATTTGAAGTATATTGTAAATTGAAAATTTGACAAAATCCATAGTTGGATAAATTGAAAAAAAAAAACGAATCAGCAGTCAGTTTATATTACAGCTTAATATTTTATTTTAAAATATTAATTATTTTACATTTAATTATTATCGAAAATACAGAACAAAATTTATTCAAACGCTATACTGCAATTATAATTTATTTATAATTTTATGTAATAGTTGACTAATCAATGTGTAGTGTCAATGAACATTCGTAAATTCGTAAATCGAAAATCACAATCCTGTAAAAAGTTAAGGAGCCCATTGGCCTGCTGTTTGCCCTAGGCGTTTCACACCTGCGAGATCGTACAAGCGCGTAAAATGCGTAACGAACATCAGAGCTGCAGTGTGCGCGAAGTGTTTATTTTTTTTATCGCGTATATATACACATATGTATATAAACATATATGCACGAAACGGCAGCAGCCGCCATCAACGATCGCGTGCGATCGGAAAATATGATTCATACGCGTAAGCCGATTAATTTACAAAGTTCAACGTACACACGGTTGACGTAGATATTTATACAGGGCTCTCCGCGGAAATGCGTTATTTTTTCACCCGAGATTAATAGTTGTTACATTTCCGCGTCCCAGTGTGTTTTCGCATGTCTCGCTGGTACAGTCGTGCGTCGCGTCGTCGCGATCGACAGGTCGACGTAAATAAATAAACGTTCACGTAATAAATATAATAGCGTATCCCAGATTCTTAGAGTACGGGACGCGAGAGTTAATAAAACCCTTTACATCTAAGGGACATCGAGATCTCAACGAAGTGGACTCACGCCCGAAACTAGGACGTTAGTCCTCTTGAGAACATTAGATGAGAGGATATCGCAGACGATACGATTAAGATACCGCTCATTAAAATTTAGTTAGACGCGCTTCCGAGAGGACGATTCGGTAAAATATTCAACTCGAATCCCGGAGGATTGTTACGAGCGATATCGGTCGTTGCCTTCATCGCGAATACAATCATCCTCCATAATCTACGGAAAAGCCGCTCGTAACCGTACGCGAAACGATCTCTAATAGGGATCCTTTGAACGTATTTTCACGTGTGATTTGAGTCGTTATCCTTATTTATCGCAATTCTCAGTTATTAAAAGTCCCGATTTGTATCGAGGATTCATGACAGAATCGGCGATGCTGGCGATGAAGCATACTGAAATGTTATAGACGCGCACGCAGAAACGACGTTACGTTATTTTCGCTCTTTGTTTCGCTCTTGTTCGCTTTTCCTCAACGCGCATGTTTATCGATAGCGTGCAACAAATATGACCGTTAAGCTCTTCCAGTTCCACGCTTCCCGTCTCGGAATCGATAACTTCCTAGATAACAGCAGCAAGGTCTCGCGATCATGGGATTGTTCGCAGGATGCGCCGCGTTTATATGAGGAGTCGCGTGAAGCTGTAAAGAGGAATGGCAGTGTGCAGCCGTTCGTTTATGGCAATTCCGTGCTGGGATTCAGTATTGCGCTCGGTGCTTGTTGGCGAATGTTGCAACGTGCGCAAGCGGGATTTCGGCGGAATGAACACAATTTGCGAAGTGAAGGAGAAAGATCGTTCTACATGTGATTTTTAGCGAGCCATTATAGCGCGCGTGTGGAAAGTTCTGCGTGATCGGGGTGTCTCTTTGGCATGCAAAAGACCCGCCGGAACTTTAAGGCGGGAGGTGAAGTTTCAAGTTGGGAATTTATCATTAATTCTCAGCAACGTGCTGCGTCATGGCTTAAGAAGGTAACACGTCATCCGCGACAGTACGAAGGTATATATACCGTATTAATTACGTATACGTATAATAGTATGTCACCGTACATTCATTTGCTTCAATTCCTTTTTTTATGCGTAATTACTAATAGAAATGTTTTGGCGCAAGTAGTGGTTATTTGAAATAATTTTTAATATTTTATATGAATAAGCTCTTTGGTATCCAAATGTAAAAAGCACAGGATCTTTTTTCGAGTATGAATAATTAATGTTGATTAAAAGTTTAAAACGGAGCAGAGAGGATAATAAACAAAATAATAAACAGTCAAAATGTCCGCTCCGATTGTTCGTGATTTTAATTAGTAAATCAGCAAAATTTTCACATATTATATTTTCGCTATTATTATTATCGTTTACGTTTATCAGAACAGGATTTTTTTAAATAATGAATACAGTCGGACGTTTTAATACCTCATTTGGCACGAGAAATTCCACTGCAGATGATGATGCATAAACTCCGCATTACATCCACCATCGTTATTTTCGAGCTCCAATTATCACACTTCGCCATATAGTTAATAAACTTCGCCGGCACGGTTAACCGCACTCGACGTACAAAAACTGTACATAGCTGATACGTCTTTTCTGATTACGACAGGAGAACGCGAGGCACTTTACATTTACATATTCCGGCGAGCAGGCTTTAGCTTTTCATTTGCTTTGAAGTGTCGTTGGGCGGCAGTATGTTTTGCGACTTATCGGGGACATATCTCCGATATTTACGGCGGCGTTGGCCGAGCAAAGAATTGTACATACTCTGTATATAACTGCGCTGTAATGTATAATAGTAAAGGGTTACTTGAAGGGGGACTGAAGGACTTCGCATCCCGGAAGTCTCCTTGTGTGATTAAACGGATGCGGCGTGTCAATCACGCGTCCGGCAGAAAGATAACGGAAGTATTTAGCCATATTGTGAAAGTGTTCAAAATGACGCGTCTCGAGAGTATCGCGGGATATCGCCAATACAGATAAGGAATATACGCGGGAACGCGCAAATGCGCCTGTATCTTCGCTCGTAAGACGAGACGTGTAGTTATTAAAAGAAGAAAAAATAAAGACGTATTCGGTGTTAGCTTTCAGTTGTAACGAGCTTCTGGATACATACACATACACACACACACACACACACACACACACAAACCCACACAGAGTAAAAAACGCCGATGCGAAAATAAATATACATATGTACCTCTGTACACACACCTGTGTTTTTAAGGCGGTCAACGCGCAAGAGGCTCTTCGCCGTCGCGACGGCGAAGAATCGAGAGCGTGGCGTTCCGCTCGTTGAGATATCAGGAATCTACGAGAAAGATTACGTTCTTATGTGTATGGCCTAATGTATATATCTCGCGAATTTAGTAATAAATCATATTTCATTATACCCGTGGCTTTCATTATCCCAAAAGCTCACAAATTGATATTGAAAAGCGTGTAACATTGATTATTATTGTTTAAAGCTCGGATATATGAAGACCCGGGGGGAAAAACAAGGAATGTCAGTTTTATTAAAAATGAGATATGGTCGTCATTTTGTAGCGTTTAATTAAGAGATACTACACTGAGAGAAAAATTTACTAAATTTCAATAAATGTTTTCCCCAATAGTCCTAATGAAGTATTTTTTTGAATTCAGTTAATATTTTTCGAATGAAAAAATATTCATTTAATTGAAAACAAATTTTCTAAACCTAATAAAATATTTACTGAATTGAAAAATAATACTTCATTAGGACTATTGGAGAAAACGTTTATTGAAATTCAGTAAATTTTTCTCGGTGTACAAACTGATGTACATCTTTGATTAAAAATTGTATTAATCAGTGAAAAAATGAAGATAGAACATTCGGGTATAGGGGAAATAACAAACTTTAAAATTCATTTTATTCAAAAAGTATAAAACCGACATTTCTTGTTTTTCTCCCCGTGTCTTCATATATTCTTTATAGTTTCAGATCGCACGAAAGATAGGATTAGTCCAAATCAAGATTAAAAACGCTCGGTCTTTCGTTACGAAGACAGTTTAAGTCGCGGATTAATATCAAAGTCGTTAATTATTATTTATTTTGCCAACAGACATGAACGCGAACGAAGCTGACGTTGACGCGTATGCGCGGAACTAATATTATTTTCGCTCCTAGCTAACTCCATTTTCTGAAACAATTCTGCCGAGAGAAACAACTCATATTCGCGGATCGTTCGAGGGCTTGTGAACTCCATGAAGAATAAACGCGCCGGGAGATCGCGATCCTCCGTGTTCAGGGATAATAATTGAGAGAACAAGAAGGAGAAAGATGCACGGGATGAGCCAGATAGAATTTGAAATCCGGCCGGTGTAAATGGTTGGTCTACCGACCGTTTCCTTGGTTGGCTGATCGTAGACCGCCGGAAAGCGATTAACGCTAACGACTCGTGCGAAACTCGTGAAAGAGAGAAAGAGTAAGAGAGAGAGAGAGAGAAAGAGAAGCAAAGAACGAGGAAGGGAAGGAGAGACGCATGCCGACGTTTGAATATGTATCGATGCATATTTTACCGGGCGCCATCGAAAAAGATTTTACCGAAATCCCGCAATTCGAGGCGAGCCAAAGCCGGGCTACGATGTCACGGCATAGCCGCGCTATAATACCGCGCTATAATTGTAATACGGTTGCATTAACAATGGCAATACCACAGCTGATCACTGAGCGTCGAGATATTTTCTACGTACTGCACGTGCAGTAACTTCGGAAATAAGCATGAAATTAATTATCGTTCACCGGCATACCACGTTAACTGTGCTTGTTTAACATTATTATTCACCGGCACATACCACGCTAACTGCATTTATTTAAAGTTACGATGTTAAGTTATTACACGAAGAGTATGATATACGTTATAATATCTACCCTCTTTTCGTGTTTATTTAATTGCAGCGTATACATATATTTTATACAATGTATATGTTCTAAAATAATTGTATCAGATATTTCGAACAGTCGTAATGCTTGCGTAGACGTAATACGCAATAATTTAACATTATTGCAGTTTTCACTAACCACTACTATTACGATTGCTAAGTACTCGTTATGAAACGAGTACTTAGCAATCGCAATAGTAGTTAGCAAACGAATATTTAGCGCCTCTCACCGACCACTACCACTTAGAGGAAAACACATTTGACGAAATTCGCGGATCCCTTCGTCTACGAGCTTCGTGAATATTGACTAGTTGCCTAATCGGTTCTTGGCATAATGGACCAAACAATTCCCACGGTACGCGTAATAAAGCAGGTTCGTGTAGATGAGCCGCCATTGGAAAATCGATAACAGGCGATGCGGACAGATACTATCTGCTGGCATGTATCCGATACAGGCATGGCTCGTGCCAGAAGCATTGATCGCGTTACCAGCACATGAATAAGCGCCGCGGAAGGAGGGATTATAACGAGCGGCGGACAGGAGACGAAGGGGAGATACGGTCTGGGATAGAGCGGAGCGGCAGACGCGGAAACGAGGATGTTTGAGCACGAAACTCATCTCCACGCATCCCCTTGACTTTTACAAACTCACTTTGATCCGGTTAGTATTGACACGGGTGGACAAGCTTGATTTATAAGCGAGAGTGCGCGCGACACGTCATGAGTGCATGTCTCGTAATGCACTTGACATCGCGACACGGACGATATCGCACGACGGGCCGTGATGGAAAACGAGCCCCGTCGGGTCTCGATGCTCCCTTTCGACCGCGTTTAACGACCGAACATATCACTTTTGGCTCGGTAACGCGAGATAATTAATTATGCTGCCAGCTGACACCTGCCCGCGCTAAATCCGCGCCGTCCGCTCGGCGTCCCTCCACCCATGCTCGCGATCTCCGCGCATAAGCTACTTCTTCCCCCCCTCCCCCCTCAGCTTCGTTCGAAGCTGAGAGCGCGGATTCAGAATTCTGCGAGGAACATAATCGCGATGCGACGAGGCCTTTTAATATCGAGCCGAACGCGATATTATTCTGCGACTGACGGATATTCAAATGTCTAAGAGAGGATTTTCATGAATAAGCCTTCGAGACGTGACCTTGGCGCCTTATTGAAATTATTCCAATGCCGGATTGTGTCGGAACGGGGAAATCAGTATCATAATGAATTGATCGATCCATCGATATACCTATATAGCGGCGATGCCGTTGACCTCGAGTATGCAGTTACCTTCCTTCAAAGTGCGATTTCCTGTCTCATTATCGCTAATGAGCCAAGCCAGCGCATCATTTACTCGTTTCTGTAGTTTTCTTTTCGTTTCTTTCAATCCTTTTTTCGTTTTATCTGCTTGGAATCTATGGAACATTTTCAGACGGCCGGTGCGCGACAATTCACTCGAGACTCGGGGATTATAGCAAATTAACCCCTCCTCGTGTAGACTCGCGCATCTGTCGCGGCCAATTTAAAAGTCACGTTTCCCACGTATAATCTGCAATAAAACGGCGCGCATACGTAACACGCGGATATTTAAACAGATTATTGCCAGAAGCTTTTTGCTCGCCGCCCGGCAAATGGACAACATTTTTGATAATACAGAAAAATAATATCACGCAGAATTTTAAGTCACGCGCCGATGAATTTATCGAATAGCAATGCCATATTTCTACGTTGAGTTTCTATGGCACCGCAAAACGTGCGCTTGCATTAGAAGCTTAAATATACGCTGACAAAATGGATGTTTAAAATCGACAAATAACGAGAAAACGAAAAACCAGTGAAATTTTGCCATTAGGCAATTTTAAATGTTTATCGTGCGCGCTAGAAATTTTCAAATATTAATTGCAATTCATTTTTCATGAATTCATAAGTTTCGTGAATTTATTTACTATGCCCTTTTCATGAATATAATGAGCAAATTTTTAACTGGAATGAAAATACGTTTTTTGATCAATGTTGAATTAAATTTTCTATGACGATCCCAATTAATCCATCTTCAGCCCGCCATAATATGTACCAGGATCAGGTTGTGCTAAAAGTTAATAGCTTGAGTGTGCAATTTCTTCTCTCGGGGGAAGATCTGTTGCTCTAGCACCTCCTCGGTACTTGCAAATGCGGGAAAATCATGAGTAACCCTGGAACTTTCAACCGCGCGAAACATGTATCAGCGTACTCGCTCCGATTCATGGCAATCGTTCACCATCTCCGGTAATTTCTTCCACTCTCTCCCTCTCTTTCACCCTCTCCCCCTTCTCTCTCTCTCTCTCTCTCATTCTGAATTATAGAATGTTAAAACGGAGCGGTAAAGCGCACCTGCTTCTCACTAGAGAGAGAGAGAGAGAGAGAGAGAGAGAGAGAGAGAGAGAGAGAGAGAGAGAGAGAAAGAGAGAGTGCACGAGAAAGGATCGATCGAAACCACTTGCGAGTTCGCATACGTCCTCGCGGAATTTCACTCCCGCCCGTACGGGACTACGGTGGCAACTTTGCGATTCCGTATCGACTACGTATATCGGTCGGGCTAACGAGCTGCCGGGAGAGAAATTGTTTCTCTACCCGTGAATACGACCCGATCGATGAACGGCCCGAGGCCGAGCGCAGACCGATGCCGTCCTGAGCTTTAAGCGCCGCCCGACTTGCCCGCGAACTCTTTATCGTGGCATATTATCGAAGTGGGCTTACTATTACTTGCGCCGTTTCAACCGACCGCGCGAGCTCTTGTAATTTTCTAGTAATAACTCTCTTATCTTTTTACACTACTCCTGAGTGTGTTAGCCGGCTTTTTAATCGACCGATATACCGGATACAATAATTCTCGTGATACTTTTCGCTCCCGCCGCGATTCGTTCCCGCTGTGTGCTTAATGTCTACGACGTGCTTAATGTCTACAAGATCCGTTTCTTTTAATTTTAGCACGTGGTTTGATTTACCTCCTCCTTCTCTATCCGCGCGTAACAAACCAATTATATACAGAACTTTCAAATTTCTCTACGTGACGTTACAAATATTTCTCGCTGTTTTCTCGTAGGACCGATCACTCATTACGTAAGGCTTTAAAAGATTCATGGATTTTTGCACGGAAAGAACGGTTCTGCTGAAGTATCTCAAAATTTAGTCAGATACAGATCAGAAAATAATTATATTGGATCATCCAAAATAATTCTGTAGGACGCTCAAGCATAATGACAATGCTGCAAAAAGTTTTGACATCCTAGCAAACAGTTTGAGCGTCCTACATAATTATTTTGGAGATGATCCAATATAATTACTTTCTGATCTGTATCTGACTAAATTTTGAGATTTTGAGAATTTTCAGCAAAACCGTTCTTCACCGAATAAAATATTCAGGCAGCGGGAATTAGTTTAGCGAAAGTCATCTACCTACGAGAGATTGGATACATTCAGATACATTAGATGCATTCTTAAGCGATCTTAATATCTACAAAACGCACGTTCGCAATCGGGAAAATTACAAAATCGAAAAAGCGATTGTATGTGAAATCAGCGCTGAGTTTCTTCGTAAAATAGATTACAGATCTATACGTCCGAACATATGAAATCTAGCGACGCGACGCCGACGTCGCGAAAATGAGGGAGTTGATCCGGAGTCCGAGCGCGAATAGTGGCTCGTTATCGGCGTCGCGGCGTCGAAATTTCTCCACGGTCGGGATCGGCGCGTTGGAGGGAGAGTCCCGAGTGCAATCTCGATGACCCTTCATCCTGCCAACGTCCAGGACGCGCACCGGACGCCGGTGCCCGACGTGAGCGTCGGTCGCGCTCGCGTGGAGGGCGACGGCCGCACGTACGTGTACGCGTCCGTCCGGCCGGTCGGTCCAATACGCTCTCGCTCTACTGTCACTTCATTTGCCGTCCCCTCGCCGATCGCCCATAGCTTTCACGTTCGCCCCCGCTGCGACGCGCGCGAGCTTTCAAATCCCGAGGCTTTCGCGAACCACCCCTGTCCCTCCTCCTGCCACCTGTTCCATGCCCGCTGCCACCTTGCTCGTGGTAAGGGTACGGGAGTCCAGGGGTCCATTCTCGCTGCACGTTGACGGTGACCCCGCCGCATACACACTACCTGACGCGAACGGATGCGGTCACATAATCAGCACTATTGACGCCATTATGGCCCGCAACGGCAACCCTACCGATGCCCCGTCGATGTCGCCGCCACCCCCTCTCTGAAAGCCTGACATCCTCGCCATTCCCTCCACCCCGCGATTCGTCCCACCGACGAAATTTCGTATTCTCGTCGACGAGCCTCGCCGGAGATGCACAAATAAACAGGCCACGCCGTCTAATTGTCTTTGTCCCCGTGGGTCGATTATCCTTCACAGTCCACTCTAATTTATCCGCTCTGATCCACCGGATCCAGTTTCTACCCCTTGCTAATTTCTACCTTTCTCTCTTCCTGCCGGCGTTTTTTTTTTTTATTTTTCTCTCTCAAATTTTAAAGCATAATGTACCTAGAATTTTTCAGGGCGGTCTCTGGATAACGGCGAAACATTATTATTAAAATTAGAAACAGAACGTTCAACTTCTTCGCATCTAATTATCCCGATTGTGATTTTTCCTTTTACCTTTCTTTCTTACATTTCTTTACCTTTATCTTATTTTTCTTTTTGTACGTCTTATTTTCATTAATTTATAGATAAATAAATACTATAAAATATAAAACATTACACAGAAATGCCAATAACAATACTAAAATGTATTAATAATCAAATATCGATGAATCACTTCTGTCATCAATTGCAGAAGTTTCGATGCCTATTGTAGCGTCGTAATATCGTTCTCGTAAGGTCGAAGATTTTGCACTGCGCTTGCAATTTAACGCGCGAGTTATCGTATTCGCTGCACGGTGACACGAGAACTTCCACGCGAACGCTTAGATTCACGCGCGCCCGATAAGTTTACGTGGCGCACTTGACTCTCCGCCGCAAAACACTAATTTCCTCGAGGCGCGCAATTTGCGCCCGCGGTATGCCCCGCGGTTATTACCACGTACCGCAAGGATCACGCCACGGTTATCATATTTTTTTATTTCGTCATTACTCGTAATACAGACCTTTCGTGTCGGTTATTAAAAGCGCCGCGGGAGAACGCGCGCTGCGTGATACGACGCATTACCGTTTATGAAAAACCTGGTATTATCCGATTTTATAACAAAACCAGTTGTGATTATTTTGCTTATGAAGATTTCACATGACCGGACTCGTCGGGTATCGATCGACTATCAATTTAATGTTATTAATTTAATTCTTCACCAACTTCGTTCAATCTTATGGAAAGTCGACGCGTCTCTCCGAAATCAGCATTAATTACTCTCAAAGTAATTGACATTATTGCTTTTACAAATATATACCGTCTTGTAAGCGTAGAGCTTTTTCTACAATTTTTAAATTATGATAAAATCAAATGTTCTGATATTAATATTATTATTATCTCTTTCTTATTTCCTGAAATATACTTGTTCTTTTGCAATGTAATATTCGTTTTTCATTGACGTAAAAATAAAAATCAGGATATTTATTTATCACATATAATTCGCAACGCTTCGGCGAATCTTTTCCATCATCACAGAAGTAATTATGATTTCCGAATGGTACACGGAAAGAATGGTTTTGCTGAAATATCTAATAATTTGGCCAGATATAGATTTGAAAATAATTTTGTTGGATCATCAAAATAATTATGTAGAACGCCCAAAGTAATTGCTAAAATATCAAAACTTTTTGCAGCATTGTCATCATGCTTGAGCATTCTACATAGTTATTTTTGATGATTTAACAAAATTATTTTTAGATCTGTATCTGGCTAAATTTTTAGATACTTCAGCAAGATCATTCTTTCCGTGTACATATTCGTGCATCTAAATGAAAGTGCATCTCTTTATGAGAAAATTCATCGCCTACCACTTGCGTGTGATGTGCACGTTACGCAACGGGTATTAAACTTACATCGCGTGTGTAAACAACGCGACTTGACGCAGATGAGGAATGTATTGCTGGACTGAGGGCAAATATGGACGAAACTGCAATTTCGCTGTCGCGCGCCTAATGAAGCAGTGCTACTCTGATGTCGCTACTTTGCGAAGCGTTTTGACTCGTGCGATCGTCCTCGTCCAAACTTCCATAACAGCGACTACGTTAATTCCGTCTTTGAGCGAACGCAATATTCGTCAGGAATCCTCCTTTTATCCAACGTTTATAAAAGAGAGCAAATTCGCGAGATGCAAATCTCTCCGTCGATCGATCTTCCAAGAACAAGCGCTCGAAAATTAAACGCATTATATCTTGCGATAAGGAAACAGGCGCTGACGGGGGTTTGGAGAACTCGTCTCGAGTTTCAGAACGGCCTTGTGGATGATTAATCATGGAAGATACGCGGAGGATTTACCGTGGGTAAATGACCCACGTCGCGACAAATTAACAAAACGGAACATCTCGAACGTAAATGTCGCTGCCGAGGTTCGTCGCTGCTCTTCTGCCCCCCGCCATCTAATTAATATCAATGAACACGGAACCTCTTTGAAAACGGAGAAGTGATAAAATTAAAAATTCGCCTTTACCCACCCAAAGACAAACTCACGAAGAAGGAATGTTAAAGTGTCATCGCGGAGCGTCACTCTGCGAGACGCGCGGAAAGTTTCTCTTGCATTTCATGGAATTAGAACTAGGTATGCTTGGGATTTTTTAGACGATTTTCCTAAGAGAGCGCTCAACTCTTTGACGATTTACTTCTTTCATCTGTATAACTTTGAGGGCGAACAAACTTTTGCACATTACGAGACTGCAAAGACTAATATAAGTATGAGAAATGCCGTTTTTGGTCGCGGCGGTTCTTGGTGCCTAATAATAATTATTTTTGTGAATATTCTTGCTCATGCGAACTGCGCGCCGCATATTCGTCGGTCTTGAAACACAGTCCTTACATGAAGCCGGAACAATTAATTCACATATTAAATTGACGAGCAATTTAATAATTTTTGATGCTGGGGGGACGGGGGGATCTTATAGATGCTAGTGAGCATCAAAAATTATTCAATTGCTCGTCAATTTAATATGTGAATTAATTATTCCGTAAGGACTGTGTTTCAAGACCGACGAATATGCGGCGCGCAGTTCGCATGAGCAGGAATATTCACAAAAATAATTATTATTAGGCACCAAGAACCGCCGCGACCGAAATGGCATTTCTCATACTTATATTTGTTTTATATTATCCGATATTTTATATCGGTCTTATTCTTAATACAATTGATATGTATTAAGACTAATAATAAGTCTGGCGCGGTAGCGTACGATTTTTCTGAAATTAAGTTTGCATTAAGCAATGATTTTGTTCATTTCCGATCTATACCTGGATACGTATTATGAATTTATTCGGAAATAATTCCGTTCGGAATGATAGTCACTTGTCCTATGCTTGTCTTTGTCATTTCCTTGTCGTTTCCTTATCCTTGTCCTTTATTTTTAGGAATCATTCCGAACGAAATCGTTTCCGAATAGATTCATGATACGTGTCCAGATTCCTCCATTTAGTCATTTTTGTTTTGTTTTAGATATAACTTGATGTTTGTATTTTAATTACAGTGTATAAAATTTAACTCTATATTCTTGCAATTGTTAAAAAAAGATTATATAATCTTTCTATATGTAATATAAAGTGATATATTTTTAATCTAGTATTTTATGGAACACTATACTATCAATTTTATATCTTTTATTTTATTACTAGTTATAATTAACTTTAATTTTATTTTACTGTCGTTGAA
This sequence comes from Aphaenogaster floridana, assembly GCA_003063835.1. NCBI lineage: Eukaryota > Metazoa > Arthropoda > Insecta > Hymenoptera > Formicidae > Aphaenogaster > Aphaenogaster floridana. The sequence continues at coordinate 608,252 of NJRP01000056.1, forward strand.
AATGAATAAACAAAGCACCATATCATGTATACGGAATAAAGGAAATGCCTAAAAAATACGCGCCGGTCCTGTTCTACTATTTCAGTTCACCGCCGTTATTACAATATATAACTGACGTTAATTAATATCCCGTTTCATGAACTGTGAGGCACAATTGTTTATGGCTGGCAATACAAAATACAAAATGCGAATCGCTTATCTGTGAGCCAATGCGCGGCGGCGAGATCTGTTTAAAAAAAAAAACTTGGGACGGCTATTGTAAAAATAACTACGGCCGGGGTATCATGTCGTAATTTCAACGCGGTAAATAACAAGTTGAGCTGGCATCGGTGCGTTAATGAATCCCCAGCGAGTAAATGAACGTACCTAAGTACTCGTTTGAAAATATCAGAGACCCCGGGGTGGCGTGGCCATCTATTTAATTAAAATTCGATAAAGCACCAGCTGACTTTCTTTTTAATGTAAGCACGTCTTGCTCCAGAAGGCACGAGATGATTACCAAAAATTACTAACGGGGTTCGAAAACGTTCCGTACTCAGACACAATACTAATGTAAGAAATGACAACTACGCATCTCGTCTATGACACATCGTGCTTTCAAGTTAACGCGAGGGATCGCAGGACATAAAGATCGCGCTGCAGCAGAAAACGAATCTTCCGCTAATTCGATTGCGATTACCACGAGCCTGTAAACCGCTTTGCCGATACAACCGTAATCATTCGCATACAACCCGAAAGATTTAGAACAAGCACCGTAAATCGCTGGGGAGGACCGAACCCGAGGGACAGGGGATGGTCTGGACGAAGGGAGGGAGGAGGGGCATGTAAGGGTTAAAACCAAGCGCAAATATTGATTTTCAATTATACCATTCGTGACTTCGCGCAATGTCGCAACGTAGGTGCCCAGCGCGCACGGCAGCCTTGGCATAACATAAACCGCAATCTCAAGGTCCATCTCGATGCACCATCGTCGCATTGATCTATCGAGAGCACACGGTCACATGCTTCATCAACGGTTAAACATTCAGTATCAATTCAATTTGATTTAAACGACTATTTTCTCTTTGTATATTTTCATTACAAATCGGAATAATGCACTGAAAAAAAATTCTTGGTAAACTTGTGAGATGCATTTAGTATACTTTTTTTAAGTATTTGATTATTATTACTGATTATAATAATAATAACAAAACATTTTGTAATAATTATAAAAGAGCAAATTTTGTTTAGTTGAGCCAACTAAATTATGTAATACTTATTATACGTTTAGTTGAAACTATTTCACCAAGGTGCTTGGTAACATTAACCAAGCCTGGATTTTTATAACCAAGCCTTTCTTTCGGTGTGGAGAAACTGACATTACGTAATCTTAAATCCCGGAAGACACCCGAATACATTGAGGCCCGTATTTATAATCGTATTTCTGTTGAGAAACTCAGCTGAAACTATAGTCTTGAGGCATGAAACAATTCAATAGACGAATCTTGAGAATCGATTTGATATACATTTGTAATCGCGATTCAATGACATAAAACTTCATTCTAAATATCTTATCTTACGTTCTTAAGATGAAATTTGAATAACGACTATAAATACGGGCTTGAGTGATAAATAATAATTAATAGGACTCTTAAATGATTGCCAATTAGTCATTTTATATAATGAGTAAGTTGATCGTTTTAATCAGATTAGCGTTAATTCGATTATCGATCATAATTGCTTAGACGAGGATATTAAACTTTTAACGACTTAAAATAAGAATTATACGATAAACTTAGAGAGAAGGAATCCAGTGCTGCAGGAGAAACGTTGCTCTCTAGCAGGGTGGAATATCGATATATCTTCGCAGAATTTACAAATGTAAATATCCGAACTACCTCCGATGAACCGGGGGTTTGTTGTCGCCACGTCGTTATCGCTCTTGAAACGTGTATATGAATACGCGTGGAATACGATAGAATTTGATGGTGAGTATCGGAAAGCGATGATACGCGAAAGAATCGAGACGTGAAGAGCTTTTACCGGAACGAGGGACATCGGGCGCGCGCGGTGCTCTATCGAAGTCGTACGCGAACGGTTCGCATCGGCTCTCTTTCCCCCGATTTGCCTCGCGAAATTCTGCCCCCACGTGGACTTTGATGGGCGCTCCGGCGCGGCCCGGAAAGAACCGGCGCAAAAAGAGCGTGGTCGGTGGAGGGAAATATCGGCTCTCTCGCATTGGGTTACTTCCGGTGAGGCGATTTTTCGGGAGAGCGAATCGAATGTAACGTGACGAGGCAAATCGGAAGGAACCGACGTGGAAACCGTTATGTCGAATCGATATTTCTACAAACGTCCTCATACGTCCGAGAGCGCTTTTCGGAAACCGGGCACCGCGCTCGGCGTGCGCGCGGCGCACGTTCCACGCAATTGCATTAAATTTCATAAGCTTTTCCGCCGTCGTGATTCCGAGGTTTAAAAGCTTTAAAGCGGCGCGTGCTACGATAGAGAGCGAGGCGATCCTGAGCATGAGCAACGGTCTCGTCGGACCGCGTTTAAAGCACGCGGGCCGTGCAAACGGAACTTGTTACCGCGATCATCGTATATTTTTTTACGTCACCCGCGAGTAAATAAATATTGGCGGGAGGAGAGTCGGCGAAACGCTTTGATATCGCTCTGCCATAATAACTTGCGTGTAATTTTTGTCGTGACGTGGAACTTAAGTAAATTCACGAACATGTGAATGCTGAAATGGACCCGACCGCTGTTTATATCCGTCGTCATGAGAGCAACTGGCATCGTCGTGTTTGCAACTGGCATCGTTACGCAAAGTCGACACTTGTTTACCGTAATTCGCGCTGGGGGGATATTTTTCTTTTCTTTTTTTTTCTTGTAGTTCTCTCTCTCTCTCTCTCTCTCTCTCTGAAAGAAGAGAGTTTCGTACGCGCGGTTACCGGGAGAGAGCAGCATGTTTTCCGTTTATTTCCCGCGCCTTTTCTTTTTTGTCATTCGAAAGCATACTTTCGTTTTACCACTTGAAACCAAATGTTTCTTGAAGCAATAACATACGGAGTCTGTGCTCGGCTGAAAAACGGGGAAAATAACCGGAAGAAACGCGCCGGTAGGAAATATAGCGCTTGCTTATATGAACGATCATTTCAACGGAAGGGAAGAAATCGAGATCGACGATACTCTTGTACTTGTTTTTTTGCAATAACGGGGGCAATCAAATACGTTGATTATCCTTCATTCGTTTCTTGCGATCTCGAAGCGATGTGGAGTAGAAGTAAGCGTTTCATGCACGAAATTAAAAACTTAAAAATTTAATGTATCTATTTCTATACGTTCAAAGTCTATTTTTATTTGTCTAATTTAAAGAATCAAAGCGTGACGCGTTGATTAAATTTATAAGTTAATTAAATTTAGTCTCAAATATATCTATCATGGTTACAATATACTTCTTGTATGACATGATCGTCAAACATATTAATCATACTGTCGAATTAGTCAATTTCCTTGCCACGTAGATCAATTGACTTGTCGGGCAACCATGTCACACAACTGATGTAATAGTAGGTACCCTAAGGCGTGGTGCGATTCAGGCAGCCCTTAACACGATGACTCGTCATAATAATAAGCGTGCACGACTAATATAAAAGCAGTTCCCACACGGAAAGAACGGTTTTGCTGAAGTATCTAAAAATTTAATCAGATACAGATCTAAAAATAATTATATTGGACCATTAAAATAATTTTGTAGAATGCTCAAATATAATAATAATGCTGTAAAAAGTTCAGACATTCTGGCAACAAATTTAAACGTCCTACATAATTATTTTGATAGTCCAGCAAAATTATTTTCAGATGTGTATCTGGTCAAATTTTTAGATACTTCAGCAAAACTGTTCTTTCCGTGTGTGCATTTGCGTGTAACTAAAAGATTGGGATCGACTAGTGTAAATATTACTTTAAACAACGTGTAGACGATAAATGAGAGCTTAAATTCATTGTTAATCCATTACGTTATAACTTGATTTACATCGTAACTTAAATCGTAACTAATTAATTTCTACGTACACAAATACGGCACTCTTTTACAGCTTTCAGCGGCTGTGATGTATAATAGGTAACTTTAAGACACCCTGTGTATTGCAAGGGATCTAGGACATTCGTAGCGCAGAGCTATATTGAATGAGATATATTTGTAAAGATTGTTGCAAGATACTGTGAGAGTGAATTTGCACTCCACTTATAAAATATTGATTTATGTGCGAGTTACGGGCAATGTGTACGGGATGAATTTACATACGTATTTGCTTATCATTTTTTCACTACTCCATCTGCCTTACCGATACGTGTGTGAGATGGGTGCTGAATAAATGATCCAATTCTACCTTCTTTGAAACATTCAGCGTCGTACATCACGTCGTAGACGCGCGTTCTTCAACAGATAGAAGGTTTCAGAACGCATTCTATTTAAATACTTGCGCAGACACTATAGACGAGCGATGCCCTGCCAGAGTTGAATACTGCAGTGAAACACTTCCAGCGGAGTCGATTTATAAATCTAGATTCCGCACAAACCGCTTGAAGCGTTCGACCTGTCACGCGCGGAACTTCGGCGATTTATCGAGTGTCACTAGAAGACAGAAGCAACTTTGGAAAGTAAACTTATTTTAGAACAAGTCGATGAGCCGACGCTTCGAAAATGTGCAACGTGAAAGTAAGCCATATCGAGAACCACCAGAATGTTTCTTCTATCATTCATATCTCTTTCTTCTTCTCTTTCTCTCTTACATAATACTTCCTTGGATTGTAAAATTGATTCCCATATATTCCTAACAATATTATTCAAATAAATATTTTAATAACTTATTATTAGACATCGGATCTTTCATATGCAGATTGGTGGAAAGGAGCAATTAATAACTAAGATTATGTTATTTATAATATGATATTTATAACATCATAATATCATATAATATTTATAATATCATAATAACATATTTATACCGCAACATATGTTAGGTATAAATATGTTGGATATTATAAATAACATAATATTAATTATTAATTGCTCTTTCCACCAATCTGCATATGAAAAATCCGATATACTTATTATACAATTAGAAAACTGTTTCATTTTTCGTGACGATAAATTTATACGAGAATAAACTCATCGTCTTTTTTTAATTTAAAATAATTAATTACATTAAAGTATTGTATAAACAAATACAATATACAGTCACATAATTTTCCAACACGTGAAAAATTAATATTAAAGTCTAAAAGCTTATATTTTGTTAAATTTTATAAAACTAATGTCGATATAATTTACAGTACGTCAAAAAACCTTTCCGCGACATCGAATCGTTGCGCGTTCTCATCGATAACCCGGCATTGCTTTCCCTCTTCGATGAATTGCCCAGCAAAACTGATTTCCAAAGCATTCTTCTCCCGACCCGTACGCTCGCCGACTTTCTCGGGAAGAGGACTTGTCGCAGGTCTACGGAATAGAGAAAGAAAGCCATGCCGTTCGTTTCGAAACGACGTTCTACATCGGAAAACGAGAAGTGGAAGTGGACGAGGACAAAGGGAAATGCTCGCGACGGAAAAAGGATGACGGGGAAGAAGGAAGGAGAGGAAGGAAAATGAAGAAGAAGGACGAATCGGCTCGATGCCGTATAACAGATCTGACTTCCTCTCGATTCTTACCCGACCGACAATCTGGTAATGCAACTCCCCTCGGGATCCGGACTCTAGGTCCTCTTTTTTCGTGTCCATCTTACAAACTGCATCGCTGAGCGATAACGCGCACATGCAAATACTCCTGCAGGCGCCGATCAAAGATATGAAATAACTCATCCGTTATACTTTTTTTTACAGATCTACCATGCCTGAGGACACCAAGAAAGGATTGTAAGGCGTCAGCCATAGAAATAAAGAGAGAAAAGAACGTCGATGGAGACAAGAAAAGAAAGAAGAAAAATAAAGGAAGAAGCAGCAGAAGAGAACGGAAGAAGGGTGGATACGCACATTGGGTTTTGAGCGCGAGCACGTTTGTCGGTATTACCGGAAAAAAAGGGGAGAACAAGAAAGCATTAATTAATTCGTACCCTCCTTAATTGCTGCCGACGGCTTTAAAACGAGCCCGCAATTAACGCGCGATTCCATTAGAATCTTCAGCCGTAAAATTCCTTGCCGCTGGGTGCTCCCGTGCGATCGAGACTCTCCTAAATCGTTGGTCGTCCGCGGCGTCGATCTTCGGGAAAAGTCGAATTGCTTCCAGCTTCGCACGGAAGTCGATTCGCAGTGTAGGTCGACGCATCGTGTTGTGTGCATTTCAGCAAGAGCCTGGCGCGATTTCATCGCGATCCAATTTACTTTCCCCGAAAAAATCTCCATTTCGTTTTCTCGAAAAATCCCGGCAACGCAAGATCGATATACGATAAATTCCAAAATATTCGACAAATAGGAAATTTTAAAAAAATTGATCCCGCGTTTCGCACGTGGATAGTATCGCGAATACATTTACAGTTTTGAAATATAGCAAATCGGGAAAAGAATGCCTTAGAAACTAGTTTTAAAAATGTACGAGATAATCATGTATAAGAACGATCACGCATAAAGTGAGGGAAGAATTAACACAATTCATACAAAAAGACAAATTAGGATAATGATAAAAAGTTTTGGGGTTTGCTTCAGGGAAATATCTAAAATTTCACCAAAATCAATATATCACGTCAATTTACATCCGATTGCAATTCAAATTGCTGGAAAAACGGATTTATTTTTTTCAAAATAATCGACGCAAATATATATATACAGTATATATGTATATACAATATATATATGTGTGTGTATGTATATACTACTACAAACTTTGCATTTTTTGAGGATTTTAAAATATTGTAGAAAATCTGCCGCGAGGCCGTCATTGACGTCAACATTTTTTTCCAGTCGGCGCTATATCTGTCTGCCAGGTTGCATCCCTAAGTAAATTTGAATACAAATGTATCCACCAGCCGCGCCGAAATAATGTCGTTAATTACTCGTCGAAAACCAGGCTGCGTCGGCGGTCCATTCGTCAATTCCGCGCTCACAATACGCGTTGGATACTGCTGCAGCTAGCAGCGATAGCCGTGATCGATCGTATCGTATCGAATGATCGCGTGGCGGACTACGGTATATATGTGAGTATTCTCGCGTGCGCGCATGGATGCACGCGCACACGTCGGCAAACTGTATCCATGTATCATCGCGGCACGACCAAAAACACTACACGACGTGGCCGGCGAGAGAGCGACCGACATACACAGGTATCCCCTAATGAACTTTCCAATTAAAAGGGGAAAATGATAACGGACACTATCACGGCTTAATCGACGCACAGAGAATGCGTCGTTTTACACGTGAATTTCGTGAAAGCAACAATTTGTTCAATTTAGATAGCAATCAATGTATAAAGGGAACATCTCAGGGAAACAAGGATCGATTACATCGAATAATGAGAAAATATATCCCTCTTTCTCTTTCTTTCCTTCTCTCGTTCTCTTATTAATATATAAAATGTGACACAAGTAAACATTGCACTGTTCATTCTGCAGTCTGCAGTATCATTTACTTAGTTTATTTTTATAGAACCAAGTAAAATAAAGTGTAAAGACTTGTTAGAAACAATCTAGCATCGTATAATTTTAAACAACATTTGAAAGTTTAATTTGCATAATGTCAACGGTAGATTCCAATTCTTCTTTAATTAGTGCGATGCAATGACATTTGAAAAGCCAATTAACGTGTGCGGAAATATCAAGTTTATTGATGACAACGCCACTAGCGATCGCCACTAGTTGTGCGTCGTGACCACATATACTTTACTTCCTTTATCTTCTTTTTATGATACTCTGACCATATTTCTCTGGGGCGGTTCTCGGCGCCGCCAGCATCCCCGAGGACCTTCCAGGACGCAGGATCTCCCGTAGGTGTTCACCGCCTCGCGGCTCGACGCGCGTAAAAACAGACAAGAAAGATATTCCTTTAGGGAACTTCGGGAACGTCGAGCCGAGAAGGCTACGTCGGCACGAGAGGAAACGGAGACGTAAATAACGATAGAATTCAGAGAGGAAAGAAAGAAGCACAAGGGAACGAGACGAATACGTCGTAACGGTGGCGAAATAGCTGCATGCGCAAAAAGAATACATTTACTCGGAATATCTTCGATATGTGCGAGCGATATCGCGATAAAGCGACAATAAGTGAACAATCCTTATCAAAAACGCAAATCTAGATTTTCTAAATAATTGGATTACAAATTGTATTTCTTAAATATCAGAAATTGTTAATTATCCTTGGCAATTTCGAAATTCTATAGAATTGCATAATACCAACATTTGAAGAGTCACGTTGTTGATCAAAGCGCATTTCTACTTCAAGATCAATTTTAATTTTCAAACTTGCTTAAAAAACTCTTCCAACGTTCCAACTACATAAAAAGAATTCATGAAAAAATATCCGGATTTTTCCCTAACAAATGAGAGCTAGTTATCAAAAGGATTAAGAGGAAGCGGACGGACGAATCCGAGCTTCGATAATACGGCTTCGTTTATCCACGATTATGAGAATTCCCGTACGAATAACGATCCGACGTATCAAAGGTCGAAAACTGCTTGACCTCAGTAGCAGTCGGGCCGAAAATATCGATTATCCGATGACCCACTTGAGGGAGAATTATTACCCGACTAGCGCCGCCAACCTTCATTACGAGCTGTTTTCTCCGAGCGGCGCAATTCGCAATCGGCACTTCCGTTTACCGCACCACACGCCGCGCCGCACGGCCCAGCATCGTCACCAACACCAACACCACCACCATCACCACCTCTACCACCAACACCACCGTCGCCACCGCCATTGCCACCGACACCGTAACCACCGGCGATGCGAGAAACGATGGAATTAAGAACAACGGCGGAAAATCAATGAGCTGTCTCTACCACCGCGAATTTACGGCGGCCCTAGTCCGATAGCTAACCAAAATCACTTTTCGTTCCACGAATCGGATAAAACGGGCCGCACTTGCTCGATTTTTCGCGACACCCGACCGGCACTACACGATTTATAAGGTGCTCCGCCAATAGACCTCGGTTTACCCGACCCGAATTGCATTCGAATGAAATTAATGACCCGTGCACACAGAATGTATGACCGAAGCTTGCGTCCCGTACGCAGGAAGATTTTCAGGTAAATGGAAAAACCGTAGGAGACAAGACGTCGGCGTCGCCTCGCTTGCTCACCCCGTCACTAATCATCCCACGATCTGCTTTGGTGGTTTGTTGGTTGATACTTATCTGCCGGTGCGCAATGACATTCTCGCAAAATACTGTGTACATTTACTTTACTGTGCAACGCCATGAGAATGCATTAGCATTAAATATTCTCCAGACATCCTCGCGTAGCGCGGTCACGACTTGTACCCTTGCAATTATTTACTCGGCTCACAGCATTTACCGTAACGTTTCGTTTACTTCCATACTCGCATATTTATTCTCGCATGTCTAAGGGCACCTACAAACATAATCTTATATCTGACAATTTAGAATTATTTAATCGTATCCATTCATCCATTGTACGTTTATCTGATCGCGAAATAATATTACGTCCGCATACGGTATGCTTTATTAGCCTCTATGTTAATTTCTAGTAAGAATTAATTACTCGTCATTTGCATACGGATAGTACGCGATACGGTACTGTGCCTTATCATACGATTGCGCGTTTCTGTATTCAGTCACTTTAATTACGTAACGAAGTATTGTATACCGCGCGATGTCGTGATAAATCGCTCGCTTTATCCGTCGATCTTCTCTGTCGATTCATCCCATTATCCCGCACGTCACGGATAATCTCCGCATACACTCGAAGCGACGTCACATCCCGAGATAAACGTCGATCGGTTGTCTGATATTCCGCGGTGTATTTTATATATCGACAGAACGTACGTCCGGGATATATTTGCGCAAAAATTATTTGTTTCTCAATACGATAAACTTCTTAATTAAGTCGAGACGCCCTATCATCTCTTGGATTCTATGACCGCTCTCGTCGAAACGAAGAGAGCAATTAACACGCTAACGAGCCCTCCGTTAAATGTGTTCTCCGTGCGCTCTCCTTTTTCGCTCGCCTCAATTTTAAGGATGTATCGGAGGTACAATCTTAGACAAAAGTGCATGAAATTTGAAATACTTGAATATCTACGCCTTACCCATAATAAATCTAGTTGTAAGGAACTCGAACGATAGTTGGAGTCTTTTTTTACTCCTAGAAAGATATTTCCAGCATTATATGCAGTTTTTTTCATTTATGAGCTTAAACTTTTGACAGTGAAAATGCCAATTTTCTAAAGTTATAATTTATTTCTTTAAAACGGTGTAGTGAAAACAATTGAAACTTGGCAGATATTTTCATCTATCCGTATACTAGATGTACAAAAAAATTGAACATTGGTACTATTTCTTCAACATTTTTTTTCAGCTGTTTTATCCGTCAAGATCGTCTCTTTCCATAAGAAAGAAAGAGAGAGAATGTAAAATCAGTAAAAATTAAAATCGTTATAACTCAGCAACCGTTTAGTGGATTTGTTAAAAAATTTTTGCAGCACTAGGAGGACTAAAAGAACAATTTCACAAATTTTTATCGACTTCGTACTATTTTGAAGATAGGTCCAATACATCCTTAACCGCGTCTTCGACGGATAAAACCCGCAGGGAATAAACCACGCGCCACTGTGTGCGCCAATAAAAAAAATAAATTATTTAAAGTTGCATTATCATAGTATTTGAGAAACTTGAGAGAACTTTCTTTGTAATATTTTATCGTTACTTAACGATTTGAATGTATACGTATTAATCCTTAGCTATTATCTGTGTTATCAGATTTAAAACCGGTGATTTCTTTCTTTAAATCAAACTTTTAACAATCTATACATTAAAAAGAACAATTAAAAGTTAGATATTGATTGTCTTGATTAATATTAGTAATTCGAATATACTCCGTGTGTAAATATTTCAAAGATTTTTCGGAATATTTAATATAAAAATAATTCAAACTATCTGCTCAGTATATACATATAAAATTTATTATATTTCATTTCATTCATTACATATCATTTATATAATATTAATGAGATTTTTCTAACTAACAATAAGATAGAAAAACCAGCATTTCAGATATCAAATTGACGATGAACAAGTTAATTATTTGTGACACATACGTATTTATATTTTTTTGCAAAATACTAAATTTTATTATTTGAAATATTTCATTTCATTCATTATATATCATTTATGTAATACTAGCTTTTCGGCCCGCGCGAAGCGCGGGCCTCAAAGCATCTATCTATAAATATAGATATTGATGAAATATATATAGATGATACGTAAAAAAATCTATATATAAGTACCGTCTCTCTGTCTGTATGATTGCGAACTCCTCTTCCATTAGTGGACCGATTTTCTATTAATCAGTCCTAAATTCTATATATAAATAAATAAATTTTTAATTTAAATCTGCAATTAATAGAATTTAGATTATGTCGAGCTGAAGTTCATATAATAGAGCATTCTCATAAATATTCTACTTAGCATATCTCTCTCTCTATTTTCGGCACTCAGGTCCTCCGTATACTACCTAAATTTCGTCTTCAGTGACCTGTGACATCGAATTCGAAGTATTAATACATCTAGATACCGAAAACTACGGAACAAACTACTTGGACCTCGTCATCGGCGACCTTGGATACGTAGACATCAAATTCGAAGTAATAATACACCTAGATACCGAAAACTACGGTGCGAACTACCTGGACCTCGTCATCGGCGACCTCAGACACGTAGACATCGAATTCGAAGTATTAATACACCTAGATACCGAAAACTACGCAGCCAACTACTTGAACCTCGTCATCGGCGACCTGAGA
>NJRP01000056.1:620301-636170 GCA_003063835.1 Aphaenogaster floridana
CCCCTCCCCTCCCTTCCACCCCCCTCCCGCTCATTCTCTTTCCCCCCTCTCTCTCCCCCTCAATAAATGTGTGGATGCAAGGGTGGGTGGGTGGGCGAGGGTGTAAAACTAAAAAACAAACCTCGACGTGGCCATCCCCGAAAAATTTGAAGAATTTTGAGACCGATTAATAGAAAATCGGTCCACAAATGAAAGAGGAGTTCGCGGACAGACAGACAGACAGACAGACAAACGGTACTTACATATATAGATTAATGAGATTTTTCTGACTAACAATAAGATAGAAAAACCAGTAGCATTTCAGGTATCAAACTGACGATGAACAAGTTAATTATTTGTGACAAATACGTATTTATATTTTTTTGCAAAATACTAAATTTTATTATTTGAAATATTACATTAATATTTCCTATGTCTATAAACAGAGATTCAATGGAATGGAAGTGCAATCGAATATAGCTATTTCACGTATCAAATTTGTCACGCAACAGCCATGTACATATTTTTCCTGGTACCTTTTTTCATATAAATATGTCATATTCTTTTTATTTGAAATATTAAATTTGCACGTAAATAAATGATAGATTCAATAGAATAAAAGTACAACCAACATAGATATATTTCACGTATTAAATTCGCGACTAATCACTCGATAACTGCATATATTCACCAATTCTTTTTCATCAATATTCTCATATTCTTTTTTATTTTATAGAGTAAATAAAAACTTTATTTATATAAATAAATGATAACAGAGATAAACGATAATAAATACTTCCCATAAATAACGCGTAGCGAGACAATTGCTAACTCCTTTCGACTTTCGATCGAGAAACACATTTACGTTCAGCTTGCGGAGTGTGGTTCTTCCGGCTTTTCTGGAAGGGGAGAAACTGTTCGATCGTACTTGGGACTTAACGAGAAACTGTTAATGTCACGTCGCAAATGGGGTTGCATCCACATGCATTCGCCGCGCATACATAGGAATAAACAATCCTTTGTTGCCTGTCGATCGGTTTTCTTCCTCTCTCCTTGCCTTTCTCTTTCTCTCCCCCCCCCCTCTCTCTCTCTCTCTCTCGCTCTCTCTCTCTTTCTCCCTCTTCCTGTCGTGCGATGATTAGCCCGGGGAACAGGTACGTTTTATGCATCCCCCAACCCCGTGTGAATATTTACGGCCCTTTCTAAGAAGGGCGAACGGAACTTCGGAGTGCCACGAGAGGCGCTATCGGATTCCCGAGTAATAGAGAAGCCGTCTCGGTAAATGTACGCGCCTTCGGAAACTCCGTAACGCGATAACCCCGATCTCGCGGCCTTCCTCAACCTCGCGGAAAATTCGAGGCACACTTTAATCGCGTTATACAAATTTCACGCGACATCGAACGGCATCAAGGTGTATTCACGCATCTCGCCACGGAAAAAAAAAATAACTGCCGTAGCTAAAAACGTGTAGTAACTAAATTGCAGTCGTAATATATGGACAGCAAAATCTTAGCTGTGATACCTATTTCATTTTGCTGTCGTGATTATAAATTTCTAAACTACAGCAAACATTTTGCTGTAGTTTAGAAATTTATAATCACGACAGCAAACACAGTTTAGCAAATCATGATTAGCTATGGTAGTGAAAATTTTTTTATAGCGAATCTCTGAACCGTTTTCTTTTTCGCCTTGCTACGTTGTGTTGCGAAACGCAGAATAATCTATACCTATTACCTATTCAAAGATTGAAAATATTAAGCTAAAAGAAAGAAAATTTTTTTGAGCATCTTATAAGCAATATCTTAAAAGCACTGAAAAAATAATGCGCGCGTCCCGACGGCGATTCCTGACGATTCAGCTCGACGGCCAACGGCGCAACGATACTTATATAACGAAATATGTCACTTGAAAATTACGGGAAATTCTATTATCCGGGTTATTCGCGGAAAATATTGCGCCACTCACGGCGTGCCCTGAAATTCTCGACCTTTGTACGCGTTGCATTCCTAGTGCGGAATCTCGTTCGAATCCGATTCCGCGTATACGTATATGCGAAAGTACGTCGCTGTGTGCGTGCGTGGATGTGTATATCGGCCGGCGCTAGGTCTCGCACATAATTCTCAGGAAAGTCAATTTTCGCATTCCCGGAAGGACGAGGGATCGCGCGATAAGAATTGCAGAATGTATTCGCGACGTTCGTTCGTCCGTCCGATTGGAATTTTTGTACGATCTATGGGATCGTAAAGAGTCTGTGCCGACTACGTATATGTGTATGCGCGTGCGTGTGCGTGGCGTGTGTGTATGCGGAGAAAGAATTATGCGCACGCGAATCAATGGCCCGCGCCGATAAGTTCTTCCTCGAGGGTCTCGATAGATTTGTCGGATAGAAGACGGACGATCGATTGCGGATCGCGCTGCGCGATCTTTCGAATTGCATTTTCCCTTGACGTTCTTATTCGGCTTATGGAACGGTATATCACTACTTCCGCAGGTCGTAAATAAACACAGTTCTTACAGAATATTCTTTGACCATCCGGTAATTGAGTTTTCTCTCAAGAAATAGCAATAGTCCCCAAGTAACCGGTCGAAAATGATTAGTTTTTCGCGAGTCAATGTAATTTCTACCCATATTGCTTTATTAATATGTTTTGAATATTTTGTAAATTATATTGACATCTCATCTGGTATTTTCATAAAATTCTGTTAAAGTTAAAAAATTTGTTAATTCTGTTAAATTTCTTATAAATAATGCGTCGCAGGAAAAATTAAATTACAAAATTGAGATTTCAAGTTTTTTGCCATATTTATCGATCTTGCACGGAAAGTACGGTTTTGCTGAAGTATCTAAAAATTTAACCAGATACAGATCTGAAAATAATTATGTTAGACCATCCAAAATAATTATGTAGGACGCTCAAGCATAATAATAATGCTGCAAAAAGTTTTGACATCCTAGCAAACAGCTTGAGTGTCCTACATAATTATTTTAGATGATCTAATATAATTATTTTCTGATCTGTATCTAACTAAATTATTAAATACTTCAACAAAACCGTTCTTTCCGTGTGTATCATATTTTTCTCTGCATTTTTCAAAAGAATGCAATTTTTTTACTTGATTTCCATAGTTCTGTCAAGTTCGAAATCAAAGTGTGGATATCTTCCCGTTTGGATTTTGTTCTGGTGACGATTTTCCAACAGCGGAGAGATTCAACGGTGATCGGGACGCGTCTCCGGCGCGTAATAAAGCTATCCATCTAGCTATCTAACTTTCGTCGCTCGCGACCGCTCTAAAATGAATTTCAGTTTCTCCGCGTGATAAATGTCGCGGAACACCTCGGGAGAAGTTAACGATTTTCCAAGGTTCCATCTCGCTCTCCATGTTTCCCGGGCCCGAGAGTAGTCGTAATAGAAATAACACGACGGTAAGCTGATTTCCGCATCGCCTGCTCGAAAAGCTGCATCGACCGAGACTAGGCGACGTCGCAATCGTACACACGCTAATTAGGTTCGCAAATTACAAAACGACAAAACCGATTACGTTAAGCATAACGCAATACGTCGCGGAAAATTACGCGGAATATCGGCGAGCTCAGATCCGATTCAGCGAGTCCTCCTCAGTCCTCCTTAAATCCGATGCCGCGAGGCTCACAGAATTTGTAAACTGCCGTTGGCGATCCGATTCCGACGGGTCGATGCGCCGAATTTCTTAACTCCATCACGTAGCGGGAACCTGCGGCGAATATGGTCGGTCTGAGAATTCCACTCCTGTCCTCGCGTACGCGACAATCGTGGTAACCCCGACGACATGATCGAGACGACTACAATTGTTTTCGTGTACGTGCGTGAAAGGAGGGATGATCGTAACCCGGTGCAATTGCAACATCATTTTTTATTATAGACTAATAGCTTTGGGGGAAACAACAGATATTTTTGATAAATTGCAGTAAATTAAATTGATCAACGTGCATGAAAGTCAACAGGCGCAATACGCTTTAGACATATTTTCCTACATAGAAAGAACGGTTTTGCTAAAGTATCTAAATATTTAGCCAGATACACAGATCTGAAAATAATTATGTTGAATCATCCAAAATAGTTATGAAGGACGCTCAAGCGTAATGACAATGCTGTAAAAAATTTTGACATCCTAACAAACAGCTTAAACGTCCTACATAATTATTTTGGATAGTCCAACATAATTATTTTCTAATCTGTATCTGACTAAATTTTTAGATACTTCAGAAAAATCGTTCTTTCCGTGTAGTAATTATTCTCGCATTTAATTTAAATGAATCGGTCTAAACATATACACACACACATTTGTAACATTATAAATTTATAATGTCAATTTATATATATTTATATATATATATATATATATATATATATATATACATAAATTGATATTAAATTAATAACAATATAAGTAGTAGTAATCATTTTTTTACAAGATTTCGATAAACATTTCTGGATTATCTAATCAAATTAGACCGATTAATTTGCGACTGTGAAGGAAAATCCTAAAAAACCTGCTTAATATGTACTATCGAACTATGAAATGTATATATAAAACCAGGAAGTAATACAGAACAAATATACGTGTCGGTTAGGTCGAAAGAAAGGATCTACCGTACGATCCGTTTGGATAGGACAAGAGCGAACAAGATCCGCCTGACAACATTTCATTAAAGAAATTATCGAGATCCAAAAAGGCAAAACAATAGAGGCGATTCGACTCGGCAAAGATCTTTGCACGAACGACTCAGCACAAAATATCTTGATGTATATAGACTTAGGATTTTGGTGCGGATTTTCGTGCGCGGCGTCCGGCGCCACTGCTTTGTGCGACGGAGACGGTAGGCTGTTAAGGCTAATTTACAATGTACTCTTTGTTTCTTGTTTCTTGCTCTTTACCTCTTGCTTCTTTACTTTTCCACGCATTGTTTTACCAACAATCGTGTTTCTTGTCACGTGTTTCTTGTCTCTTCCGAAGTTTGTCAACTTTTATCTTGGATGACAGAACGAACAAACATCGCATTACGCGACATAACCAAAAATTGACAAAATGTAAAAAGCAAGAAACAGGAAGCAAAGAGCACATTGTAGATTATCCTTAAGGGTAGAAACAGACAGGACGCGTCAAGCGTCAAGCAGCGAGCAGGAACCAATCAGCGAGGCGATATTTTCTACGCCACTGTGAATATCGCCTATCTGATTGGTTCCTGCTCGCTGCTTGACGCTTGACGTGTCTGTTTCTAGCTTTAGACTTTAGAGTGAGAAAAAATTAATGAGCGCGGTGTGGGGATAACGCACTGAAATGAAGTGTAGACTATCACAGTTTGTTACTATCAAAATAAACTTACAAACTATAAAGTAAAGTATTTAAATATTAATTAATTTACTTAATAACTTTAATATTTGAAACAAAATTATTTTAATATTTCATATTATGATATTGTTATGCCCGCGCCGAGTCAAACGTGAGCGCTGTGTGGCATAACAATATTATACCATTTTATTACTGGAAATAATGTGAATCATATTTTTAGTTAATTCAGATAGTGTAAATATAAAATAAATTTTATTCAATTCATCAACAAATGTACAGGCTTTCTATTCTCACTCTAAAGCCAGCACATACAAAAATGTAAGCAGTAAGACGTAAACAGAGTAAGGAAATCGACATTTTTGATTTGTTATTGTTAACGTTATTGCCTGTTTCATTGTGATTGGTCAATTTACTATTTACGTTTTTGTATGTGTCATTGGCTTAATTAACAGTCTACTGTCTCCGTCATACAAACCAGTGCGGCGCCGGACGCCGCGCACAAAAATCCGCACCAAAATCCTAAGTCTAATCATATAATATGTGGAAATATGTGCTCGGAAATCTGCTTCTTTAAAATTGTATAGTTAAAAAAATACTTTGGTATAAAAGAGATGTAAAGAGATATCATCTACGCGTGTGATCCATATCTAACTAAGCGCAGATTCGAGGAGTTATGTTAAGAGATATTCTCTCCATATTACATAGTGTCTCTACGTTAGTTCATGTCCCGTTATATTACCTTTCGCGTAGGTGATTTTAAACTCTCTATCATACGTACTTTAATTACAAAGAAAAAAGAGAGCACTGATAAATAAATCGATGTTAAAGATGAAATATTAATGAAAGCAGGTTTGTGAAGCGAGTGAGGTCATATGATGGCCTTACAAAGCCATCACGTAAAGTATTTCCCGCATATTTGCACGACACCCCATATATCTGCCTGATCTCTCTATCATTCGCCGTACCCCGTTTCCCAGCATTCCCGACACGTCTTCGAATACGCGACGGTGTCCACGCTGAGAAACGCGAAGCGCTAAAAGTCGTAAGGTCAATTTCTTTCCGGTTGCTCTCCGCGCTTGTGTCCTCTTCGCTTCTCTTTCGCGTCCGGTACACGTTTCATTTTTCCCTCCTCGTTCCAGCGGCTCAAAATAATCTCGGTAGAAACCGGGACTTGGCCGGGGTACTAATTAAGCTCGCGTCTTTCAATTATTCTGCTATTGACAGTCGAGCAATCTAGTTTCACGGCGCACAAAGAGCAGCCAACGACCCCTCGACCTCTCATCCGCGACCTCCACTATACCGATTTGCCGCATTCCGATACGCGCATTTTAAAGCGATACACGGATCCCCGAAAAAAAAAATTGCCGGAATTTCCTCTCGTGATCGCGATTGCGAACGACAGAAAAAGTAGCGACCGCTACTCTTTTTTTGTCGGCGAGACACCGATAGTTTCGAAGTTACGTGGAACGCGCTCTGTGACGTCCTTCGACGTCAGCAATTTTAGCGACGAGAGAGGTAATCGAGAATAGTGAGACTTGGTCTCTCGTTCGAGGGCGTCAAGCTGTTTCGCTTCAATTTCGTCGCGTGTCGATGGCGTTCCCCAAGTTTCGCTCTGTTCGCGCGCATTTCCCGATGAGCGGTCCAGAGCACAGAAACTCGAAGATCGATCGATATCGGATTTGAAACACAGAATGATTGGCTTTTATATAAAGAGAACCACTGCAAGGGTAGATTCCGTTTGCGTGTAAATCATTGCAATATGCTAACATGAAAATTTACAATTAAATACATATAATTAATTATACGTATGTAGATCCGTCGAACTTGCTTGATTTATTAAAACTTTATGTACAAAAATCAAGATAGTATATCACGCCTTGGGCAAGAAATATTTTAAATCCTCCATCGTTCGCGAAATATATAGCGCGTCGATAAGCCGCGGAAATAACGAAAAATATCGATATAAAGAAACGAATAGATAAATTGTACGCACGCTGGGAAACGAAAGGGGGAACTCGCCATCGAATCTATTGGTCGATAGTCGCCGTCGATAGCGCGCGCCGATGCCGTCGACGATGGCCGGAATTATTGTAACGGCGAGTGACACCTTTGATCTCGTTCCGCGCGGATCGAGAGCGCGCCGAAAAATTGGAGGCGACGCGTTACAAAGCACGACATACGGCACGTCGCCGCGCCGATACGCGCCGACAGTTTTCATATCTCGCGCGATCGATACACGTCCGCCCGAAAAATAATTGACGAACGCGCGCTCGCGGTTAGAAAGATATTAAAACCGATAGCGGCCGAATTGAGCTATTGTGCCTTTGGAATTTGAAACTTTTCGCCAGCGACAATAATCTCGTATACAGTTGCATAACATACGGTTCCGCGGATCCTGCGCCGCAGGAGGAAGAGTGTCCGATGTTAAAGGGAGAACAAAGGGGAAGGAAACACAGAAAGGAGGAAATAAAAGCACGAGAAACGAAAGGAGAAGTAATTATTCTGTGGAAAGTGTCTTTGAGCAAATGGATATTGGCAAGAAAATAATTGGCATTAAAATAATTAGAACGAAAGAAAAGAAATATGAAAAGAGAGAATAAACAATTTGTGTCAAATAAAAATTGCAACGTTCGCTGATCATGCCAGTGCCCGCGTGTATCCGACGAGTAAACATTTGTGTCAAATGCAAAACCGAAAGAGGAACACACTGTAGGCATAAAACGCTTCCTTTTCACGTACACGCGGGCGGTATATCCGATTAAATATAACCACCAAATTTTGTAGCTCTAGACAGGTGTAAATTAAGCGTCACAAACGTAATTCCGCTTTGGATGCCAATTGTCCCGAGCGCGTTGAAAATGCATGCGCACTTGTTTGCTAAACGTTATCAATGTAATTTATTATTTATCACTGAATATTGGGTTCGGTCCAATGATGATATAATTTGCAAATTTCAATTTATATCACATACATTCTTCAATCCCCATGATTGCCATCATTTTGTTTGTTTAATTACGCGCGAGCATTGTTCCCTGTAATGTGTATGCATTTTTAAAGTGACATTATATAAAGCCTCGTGTAAATTAAATTATATCTTGCATAAAACGTGCAAGTGGTGAATATCGGTGTTCGGCACCTGCGAAATGAAATTAACAAATTCACGAGCATTAGGGATAATAATGCACGAGTATTCTAAGCTACCGCGAAATTTTCCACTGAGACTATTATTGTTACAGCTCTCTGCGCGTGTATAATCCAGGAATTAACTACGTTAATCCCTGGCGTTGATTAACGGGCAAAACAGGTACTGCAGAAAACAAACTGCATTTTTTCTCTCGCAAATTAGTATAAAAACGCCGTTTCTAATTTCCATTATCTTTCTCGAAAGACGCATATGTATGTGCTCGTATGTAGCCCAAAAGCTGATAGATTATCCGCTATTATTGCTACCTTCAGATACTGTCTCTTTTGTTCGTTAAGGCCGTGTAATTTACGATAATCCCGTTCCTGACATTCTATTATCGTATACTGCCATTCGTCTTAAGCGAATAGGAGTAAAAGAAGGACTGTAAATCGGAAAGAGTTGAAAGAAAACAGAAAATTTGAAAATTATACCTTTACTACACTTCATGTCGCTTTTTTGAGATTAAAATATAAAGTAAGAGAAAATGAAACAAAAGAGAGCGGGAAGCGATGAAGGTTCGGAATCGTGTACGCGTGTCCCCGAGCCAGAACGTTAGATCCACTCGATCGATTCACGGCGATTGAAATTTTTATAGCGAAAAATGTGTTGTAAAAGCGTATCTTTCTGCTATTATCCGCGCGGTTAGAGGGACGTGCAAACGCCATAACGCGATGGCATTGCTCGAGGGTGCGCGATCTTGAGTAGCTTCGGGCGACCAGTAAAAAAAAACGTCCTGTCGCCGTGGAAATTGTCCGATAGTTCCAAATCGATTCTTCACTTTACGGCGTGTTCTCGAACGATCGAGTACAATCGAGTACGACCGCTGCCGTCGCCGTCGTTGCCGCCAGGACTGCATACGCACGGATTCGACAAGAATTTCAACCGCCCTGCGGGACCGGCGATAAAAGACGAGATTTGCATTCGCTGACGTCACGTTCTGTGCCGACTGCCGCAACCAGCGGCAGTAGTTGCCGTCGCCATTGCATCCGGCAACTCGTTTTCGATCGAAATAAGAGGATAGAGGCTGTGAGCAAGCGTGACGCGAGGTGATGCCAGATACAGCTGTTTTGCTCGAAGCTACATTATTATTTGACGGTTCCTTACGTTATTTAAAGTTAGAACGTTCGATACGTGAATCCGAAGAACACAATGAACCTTTTTATCAGCCAGTTTGTTCATTTTTCTGGACAAAATTATCAGATAATAATCTTTAATTAGGAAAAATTTCGAGTACAGTGAAATTATTTATTGTAGCAATTCGTTACGTTAATTATTTTACTAAATACTAAAGAAAATGTCTACTTGAATTTTTGGGCGAATATTTCATTATTTAACTACGTTTCTAAAACTTAGAAGTTCGGAAATCGCGGACCTTTCGAAACTGTGGTCGGGAGCTGGGCATGTATTATGAATCTATTTGGAAACGTTTCCGTTCGGAATAATTTCGAAAAACACAGGACAAAGATAGAGAAACTACAAGAAAACGATAAAGACAAGCATAGAACAAGTGACTATCATTCCGAACGGAATGATTTCGGAAAACACAGGACAAAGATAGGGAAACTACAAGAAAACGACAAAGACAAGTATAGGACAAGTGACTATCATTCCGAACGGAATCGTTTCCGAATGAATTCGTAATACATGCCCAGGATACGTATCATGAATCTATTCGGAAACGATTTCGTTCGGAATAATTCCGAAAAATAAAGGACAAGGATAAGGAAACGACAAGGAAATGACAAAGACAAGCAAAGGACAAGTGACTATCATTCCGAACAGAATCGTTTCCGAATAAATTCATAATACGTGCCCAGGACACGTATCATGAATCTATTCGGAAACGATTTCGTTCGGAATGATTCCGAAAAATAAAGGACAATGCTAAGGAAATGACAAAGACAAGCATAGGACAAGTGACTATCATTCCGAACGGAATCATTTCCGAATAAATTCATAATACGTACCCAGGTATTATAAATCTATTTGGAAACGTTTCCGTTCGGAATGATTTCAAAAAATAAAGGACAAAGATAAGAAAACGACAAGGAAAGGACAGGGACAAGTATAGAACAAGTGACTATCATTCCGAATGGGATCGTTTCCGAATAAATTCATAATACATGCCCTGATCTAATATCGCAACGTCGCGCCATATAAACTTTTTTCAGATTTTATATCGTGACGGGGAAACTATACGGAAAACTTCGTAAGATTATGCCATCGTAACAACGCGAGTGTTAATATTAGACAGTATAGCGTGAGTCTCAGAGAGGTCGGCAAACTTTTGACACTTGCGGGTCACATTTATCTCTCGGCCTTAATGAAGGGCCTGTGACTGATGAATATTGTAATGAGACCGGAGAGCTGTAGGTAAAGTATAGCAAGAACATACGTACTGTATATAAAACGCTTAAATATTAATATCAGTTTTTAAATGCAATTACAAATATAGGATTTTAATTTAGAAGAGAAGAAGATGAACGATCCAATAACTGCCACCTGCCACATTCTAATACAAGCGATGAGTAACGTAAAAATAATTATTCGATTATTTAAATTCCGAATAACTTTATTTGTGTGGCAATGGAATATTTTCTTTTCATAAGGGGTTAAAGATAAACATAGGGTACACTTGGCTGAATCATTCTTGCAATTGCATACTTCGCAAGTGTAATTATATTTCCTAGAGAGAAACACCATTGCTACTCCTTGAAAATTCAAAGAATAACATTTGCTCTCCTTTGAACGTACAAGGAATGCCTTTCTTCGTGCGAAATTAAGTCATCCGATGTCATTCGTGACATCAACCATCGTGAGATGGATCTATGCAGTGGTGTGAAACCGCGGAGCCGTCGAAGTGGCAATGCATGTCCAAAGGCAGTATATTCTCATAGACCTAGTCCCAGGAGGTGGTTGGCTCTCACGGCAGTGCCGGAGGGTATTTATTTGCGTTCCGCCAATTAGCCAGCCATTAGTCGAGGTTGCGGGGACGCAGATACGTAGAGCAGATGCGTGGCGGAACCGTAACCCTTTTTGCCGTCTGGTACTTCTCCCATTTGTTCTCCTCTGTTTTCCTTTCTAATTTACCTTTCTTTGTAACTCGTATATTAGGCTCCGTAAATACAAGACAGTTCGCATAATTAAAGAGAGTAATATTATAATTACTAATTACTAATTTACAGTGAATTGATAAAGACGCCTGTGCCGGATTGTAATTACTATTTATACGTTATTATTGTGTTAAGCATATATTGTAAAATAATTAAAATAATTAAAAGTCGGTAATTATTGTAATTATTATTACGTTTAATAAAACTTAAAAATGAAGTTTAAAAATGTTAAGCTTCATGTAAAAGTTAATTTGTATAAAAATGATTAGAGCAATTAGCATGATAATTACTGTACTTATTGTTAAAAATGTATCCTAGCTCCTCACTGAATATTATATGCTTTCAACTACAGGGTGTCTGAGACACCCGTACATCCCTTTTAAAATAAAGAAAAATGGTTTTTATAAAAAATTTTAAAAATTTTAATAAGTAAATCGGGTACGCTCTATCGAATGGTAATATTTACATCTTTCGGTACTGAGCTATATGGATCGGAAATCGAATTTTTTAAATGGAACATGGCACTTTTTATTGCAGATTCGAATTACACTAAAAAAAAATAAGAAACTTGTCTAAAACATTTTTTCTGAAAATGTCTCCATTGAGCTTGAAATGATCTTGAAAGTGTGACGAAAAAATGAATTTTAACTGCATTTCTGGGTGAGTGAATGTGTGTTTGTTCAAGCAAAGTGTTCAAAATGTTCAAAATGTTTAAAGTGTTCATTTTGAACACTTTGCTTGGACAAACACACATTTACTCACCCAGAAACGCAGTTAAAGTGTATTTTTTTCGTCACACTTTCAAGATCATTTCAAGATCAATTCAGGAGACATTTTCAGAAAAAATGTTTAAGATAAAAGTTTCTTATTTTTTTGCGTGTAATCCGAATTTGCAATAAAAAGTGCCATGTTCTATTTAAAAAATTCGACTTCCGATATAGCTCAGTACCGGAAGATGTAAATATTACCATTCGATAGAGCGTACCCGATTTACTTATTAAAATTTTCAAGATTTTTGATAAAAACCATTTCCCTTCATTTTAAAAGGGATGGTCTCTACGGGTGGTCTCAGACACCCTGTAGTTGAAAGCATATAATATTCAGTGAGGAGCTGGGATACATTTTTAACAATAATATACAGTAATTATCATGCTAATTGCTCTAATAATTTTTATACAAATTAACTTTTACATAAAGCTTAATATTTTTAAGCTTCATTACGTATTGAACGTAATAATAATTACAACATCGTAACTTTTAATTATTTTAATTATTTTACAATATATGCTTAACATAATAATAACGTATAAATAGTTTTTTGCGTGTAATCCGAATCTGCAATAAAAAGTGCCATGTTCCATATAAAAAATTCGACTTCCGATCCAGATAGCTCATTTCCGGTCAGTACCGGTCAGTACCGGAAGATGAAAATATCACCATTCGATAGAGCGTACCCGATTTACTTATCAAAAATTTTGAGATTTTTGATAGAAACTACTTCCCTTTATTTTAAAAGGAGTGTACGAGTGATCTCAGACATCCTATATAATAACGAGAGTGATATGTCGTTATGATGTCACTTACCGTATTCTCTTTTTATTTTCTTAAAGCTTTTATCGGTCTCGATGCAAACTTTGCATCGATTATATCGATGAAAATTCAATTTCTCGTGATAGAATCAATGAAGTCTTCCGATCTGTTTATATTCACATTTTACGCAAAATTACCGGGACAAAATTTATTAGTACGGATTAATGTACAACGTAGACTAATAGTATGAACCAATAGGTATCCGTTTTGCAAAATACCATTGAACACATCGACTCTCCCGCGTCATTAACAAGGTTCCGAGAGAAATTTGCATTCACAGCGGTTGATATACGGTCGACAAAACTACGTTCGCGCTAGCGATCGTGCCGCTGCCGCAACTGCCTTCGCCGAAGTCCATGCTGCCTGCGGACCGAATTATGCGGTGCGGGCATTGAGATACAACGGTACCGCGCTGCCGCTACGTAACAAAGATATGAGATTCATTCAATTAGAGCACGCCGACTATACACCGGCGGAATACAGAGGGGCTAACACTCTGTAGTCCTGTGGCCGGCGATCCGCGGAGGAACGGACGCGGGCGACGCGACGCGCGAAAGCGAGCGGTCGCTTAAACAAAGGTGACAATCGTTCGTCGTGATTCGCATAATTTCACTTGACGCGCGGTATCCCAACGTGCATCTCCGGTGTCGCGTCTGTCTCTTTACCTGTCGGATCTCTCCCTGCCGGCTCTCTCTGTCGGACGGTCCACCGGTAGTTCCGGCGTTTGCGACGCCGCACGTTCAGCACCGTCCTGAAATTATAAACGAGACGAGCGGGACGCTCCCGACACTTTGTGCTCGCTTAATTATTCCGCGGTACGCGAGACTTTCGACGGGTACGCAAATTCCTCTGGCGAATGCGCGAGCTGTACAGGATGCTGCGCGGCTATTGATATCAATCAAGAAGGAATGATGGAAAAAACCGAGTATATAAATTTTTTTCAACGAATATAAAATCTAAATATAAATATCTACTTTTTAAGCGAAATCCTTCAAGAGAATCCAAATTATACGATATTAAATGCTATATATAATAATGCAACATCCTGGGGAATATAGGTGTATTAAATAAAAGCTACTTCTTTTTCGCTCGAACTATACTGCATCACAATTTCATCAGGAACATATTGCACGAGATTTTTTAGTGCAAATATATACAAATCCGTGTTAAATAAAAGCTACTTCTTTTTTGCTCGAATTACACTGCGTCACAATTTCACCGGGAACATATTGTATGAGATTTTTGGTACATGTACAAATCCGTGATGGCGCATGTGCTAGTGATTTTTGTAGATTTCTCTCTTCATTAATAATAACCGAGAACAGTATTATACTCTACGAGCTACAAGCACCTTTCCGGATTTCAAAAATATTAATATCGGATAACAGAAAGTGGATATAATTTGCCGCTGACAATAATCAGACTGCCCTATCGAGAGCAAACCAATTAACAACATCATAGAAAGCTGTGTCAAATGCAATCTTTGCGTTATTTGTTACTATCGCTTCAGTTTCTCTTGATTTTTCCAATTGACACGTAACGCTGAGCATAAAAAAGAATGCGTGTCGCGAAACGAGTGCAATCAAATTTTCTCGATGATTTACGCCTGCCGCGCGACTCCCTGGGGCGAATCAATTTTGGAAGAGAGAGAGGGGGAGACAGATAGAGCAGGAGAGATATCGAGGGTAAAATGGGGGACAGAACGGGCAAAGAGAAAGAGAGAAATGCAGAGAGAAAGCGCGAGAGGGTTGAAGCGCGTATAACGGTCTCGTCGGGGAAGTCCGCCGCATCGCGGTGCGATAGCGACAATCTGCATTAATGCGTTTCTCGGCCATTGGCCAGAACTGCTAAATATTGGGTCGGAATACACGCAGACATCGCTATTAACATGTCTGATGGGCAATTTCCGGCGAAACGAACCGAGCGCGATGAGTACTCGGTGGCTAAAGAGTCGCATATCGCGTCGAGACAGCCGCGTCTGTCCGAAGGAGAGACTGAAGGCGAGCGCGGCAAGAAAACCACGCGGATGAAGCATCAGGGCGAGGTAAAGAAGAGAGTATAAAGTCGAGACGTGAAGCGCTTTATTAGCGACCGTGTCTCGGGAGTACTTGAAAAAGCGTGGCGAGCGCGGGGACAAAAATGCCGCGATGACAGCAGAAAAGGAACACGACAGAGAAGACGCGTAACCCACGCCCGAGATATCGCATATGCACGTGCACTAAATGAAGAACGAGAAATCGGATTATTCTCGACGATGCGCAAACCTATTTATTTGTGTAGAGAAACATTAGTTTCTCTCAGGGTTGGGTAAGTTAAATTTTTTTTTAACTAAGTTAAGTTAAAGTTAACAGCCTTGAAAATTTAACTTAGTTAAGATACAAGTTAACCCATAATGAAATTAATTGAATTAAAAAAGTTAAGCTAATAATAAAAAATAATTAAAAAGTTAAAAGTTAAATTTGTTTTATTTCATGATTTCAGGGTTTCACAGTATTACAAATAATGGAAATAACAAATATCACTTTATTTATTATACACTTTATTTATAAACATACTCGAAATATGCGATCTACATAGCCTGCCTGTAATCTCTCGCGATTCCTGTGAACGATCCTACTACCTGCAAGCATCCTGCAAGTCCTGCTAATCATCCTTCACTAACATTCCGCAAT
>NJRP01000056.1:636655-681424 GCA_003063835.1 Aphaenogaster floridana
ACATATATGCGGTCTTATCCTAATTATTATTAGTTTCTCTAGTTTTAAAATCTGAAATTTGTCTAAAGAAGGATGGAAATATTCTACCTGATTGTGTGTGTGTTTGTGTGTGTTTGTGTGTGTGTGTGCACGCGCATGTATTTTATTACATTTTAAAATTATATATATACATATGTCTGTATAAATAGGTTAGTCTGATATTTAAATTTAATGGGAAAATATCATGAAGTTAGATTTCAAAAATTAAGTACAGATATATGAAGCAGAAATATAACGATTAATTAACTTAGTAAGTGACGATACGTGAAATACGCTATGTTGAAAATTGAGATCTTTATCAAAATTTGCCAATATATTTATAATGCCTGTTATCGTAACATGTTATATTTGAAAGCTGTCGGATTTCGGTCCAATAGAACCAATATATCCCGTTGCCGCGCAACCGGAAGTTAAATATAATTCTCATCGCGTTGCTATTGCCGAGTCAGTTTATCCACCACGTCCCGCGATCGATAAGTATCATAGAAAAGATTTCCACTGCGTTATCAGAGTTGTCATAGCGATCACGATAGATTAAAACGCAGCTGGAGGAGATCGACGTTCGGATAATCGAGAGCAACCGCGCGGAAGGAATGAAATGTTTGGAAAAAATCGCGAAGGCCGCCGATAATGCCGTAAGCAACGACGTTTCATTCGTTTATTCGATAACGCGCGCAGCGAGCCGTGACGTACGGTTTATACGAGCTGGAAGACTGGGTGGACAGAAAATTCGGTGTTGCGGTGTTACGAGCCAAGCGCTCTCCCTTTCCCCAAAGCGGCGGAGAGTGGAACGGGGTTGTTTTTTTTTATCTCCCGTTTCCACGGTGCGCCATTCATAAAATCGGCCGCGAGGTGCGGGCCGGCCACTCTATTTTCCGCACGACTTAAAGTCGATATCGCCTCGTATCATTCGCGAATATACACTGGACAAGATGAAAAATCGTTGTCCCCGATGATCGATCACAGCGAACTCCCAGTGATACCGATCAGCGTAAAATTTGGCCGATCTATACAGAAAGGTAGAAATACTCGATTTGCTGACAAATTTATAGTAATAATATTTGATGCTATACTGATTTTATATGCAAACATTTTCATGATTGTTGTATGATTAATATCCTGATTCTTGAAATAACATATTTGTTTAAATAATAAACAGATAATATAAAAATGTATATGTATTATTGATATTTGGTAGAGTCCTATTTTGATTCAAATAAATATTTATTGCGATATTATTTGAATAAGTAAAAATATTTATGTGAACAATAAAATATCGATTAATACTTGTGTTACTTTAGTACCGATCAATATCAATATGATCTATAGATTTACGGATCTATGAACCTGTTTGCGTGGCGAAATTAGAAAATTGAATATACTGATTCCGGAAGCATGGTGGTCGACGCAATATTCATTTCGGATTTCATCGATAAAGCATGATAATCGAATTCGCATGCTAAAGCGACGGTGGTTATGAAACTATTAACGCGTCGTACTCGAGTATGTAATTTACAATTATGCACAGTGAGACATAAATCCATTATTAACTGTTATCCAACCGTTGTAATACTTTAAAAACAACAGTTTCTCTTTAAAAAAGAGAGAAAGCGCAATAATGATAATACTGATAACAGCGTATTATTTTTCAAATTGTTGATTCGAATAGCAGATATCTAATTTAAAATTATGCACAGTGAGACATAAATCCATTATTAACTGTTATCCACCAACCATTGTAATACTTTAAAAATAACAGATTCTCTTCAAAAAAGAGAAAGTGCGTAATGATGATAATGCCGATAACAGCGTATTAGTCTTCAAATTATTGATTCGAATAGCAGATATCTAATTTACAATTATGCACAGTGAGACATAAATCCATTATTAAATATTACCTAACCGTTGTAATGCTTTAAAAACAACAGATTCTCTTTAAAAGAGAGAGAGAGCGCAATAATAATAATGCCGATTACAGCATAATATTTTTCAAATTGTTCATTGGAATATAGCAGATATCTACAATAAATTTTATATGCAATTTATATCGCTATAATATTCTCTCTCCCTCTCTCTCTCTCTCTCTCTCGCTCTCGCTCTCGCTCTCTTTTCTTACTACGAGAAAAGTGGATTTACCTCTGTACTGCGCGTGCTTGCCTCACAGCAGCAAACGGAAAACTTTCAACTTTGGAAGTTCTACTTAGAAGATTCATGCTGCGTTAATTCTTACAGGGGCGTGACGTTACCCTTAACGTACAAAGAGTGTTTAAGTTTCACTGCGGCGATATTGAAAAATGTTAAATTTAGTTCCGGATCGCTTACCATTACGCTAGTTGTAAAGTAGAACAAAGAATTAAAAAAACATATTTTAAACAAAAGTTTCGATAAAATGCTATTTAAAATTTTAATTTGAGTTTTAGTCAAATGTGACACTTTATTTAGATTATGGTTGAATTCCTCTAAAATGACATTGACTTTCAATTATGTGCTTTGTCTTACGTATAGTTAATTTGTGATTAATATATCGAAACTTCGTTACGTCATAAAGAAGTACTACGAAGTTAAACTTTCTCGATGTCAAACAGAAAATCTTTCTTAATCAAAACTCGTTACTTCAAATCTTTAAATCTGTATTTTATTAAAATATTTGATTTATTATCTTCAATGATATATGATTAATTTAAAAATTATTTTGCAAAAGAATTTTTCTTTATATTATTCAGAAAATATATTGATGTAAAGTAGCTCCATTTTAATCTTTAATTAGAAAAGAGTTTAATGTATAAAAAACATTTAATATTTATTATAGCTCGTCTCATTTCTCTCTCCAATTCGCCAACTAAAACCTTTGTTCTTAAAAAAATATTTTTGAAAATGAAATATCAAAATTCTCCATATCTCATATATCTATATTCTACACGAAACACGTTTTCCGTCGATCTTCCTGATTCGGCATTGGCGTGAGACAGGACGCGATAGCGGAAACGGCAGAATGTGCGGCGTTAAAACCGATAAATCGAATTCTGGAGCGCGTCCAACGGCCGCGAATCGAACGAATCCGGGGTGACGATTTTCTCTCAAGCTCGCAAACACCACTGGAGGATCGAACGGCAACTCAAACGACAAATTCGCATCACTCGGCAAGTTTCCCGAAGTAATGATTAAAGTAATGCGAGATGCACAGATTACTTTGGTCGTTGCTCATTCGAAGCGGGAATCAACGAGGTCAGTAAGTCGCTCTTAGAATCGCAACCGGTGCTCGAATTAACGGATCCGAAGGTAGTTTCATCGATCCGGTAATCGTCTTTGAACTTTGAGTAAATTGTCACAGGCAACTAATACAAGGCTTTAATTAAGGAAAGCTTTATTATCTTCTTTTCTCTGTATATCAACTTTCCCCTTTATCTGATTCGTGATTTTCTTTCCAAGCGTTTTCTATAAGTCCTTTTTCCTCGATTTTTTAAATAAAATAAGCGATTTAAAATTTAATTAATTCAATTTGTAAAAGTATAAATTCCTAATTCTCAAGCTGAAAAGTTACTTTAAAAGTTTTGATGTTAGAAATACAAATTCTTTTGTCTACCGTCTAAATTGTATAAATATCTTGTCTAAATTTGTTTACTTTTAAATCTAACCAAGGGCGATGTGTAGAAACTATTCCTTATGCCTTCGTTTCTCTTTGTCACTCTTTCTCTTATATTCCCTGTCCCTACACGCACATTTCCTGCCCTTGTCTCTCCTTCTTCTTTTCTATAAGTCTTTTTTCTCGATTTTTAAAATAAAATAAGTGAATTAACAAGAATTAACATTTAATTAGTTCAATATGTAATAGTATAAATTCCTAATTCTCAAGCTCAAAAGTTACTTTAAAAGTTTTGATGTTAGAAATACAAATTCTTTTGTCTACTGTCTAAATTGTGTAAATATCTTGTCTAAATTTGTTTACTTTTAGATCTAATCAAGGGCGATGTGTAGAAACTATTCCTTATGCCTTCGTTTCTCCTTGTCACCCTTTCTCTTATTCTCCCTGTCCCTACACGCACATTTCCTGCCCTTGTCTTCTTCTTTTCTTTTTCTATAAGTCTTACTTTCTCTTTCGCACTCATTTTATCTCGACAAAAATAATCGGAGGAGGCTCATGAAAGCGGCGAAAAAAATCATTCGCGCGACGGAGGATCGTAAAGCGACCCTACCGCGAAAGAGGGGAAAAGAATCGATCGGCCTAATCTGATTAAGACTCCGGCCGCCATTGGACAGTGACTCGTGCGCACACGTATATATTCTATGTACGTACGAATGTATGTACGAACGTACATGGTATCTGCATGTCAGTGAGGAAACATAGGGGCCCTTCGTATACTCCGACGTGCCGCACCCCGTCGTAAATAAAGTCAAATTCGCGGCCATCACGTTAAATAGAATCGCCCGCATGAACGCGCGTCCAGGCAAGTAACACGAAGTTGCCCGAAATGGAAGAGAGCTGGGTTGTTAGTAACACAGACGACGATTTCGTTACAGTAAATTCCGCACCCTGTCCCCCGTTTATCGGGCGTTTAAATCTTCTGACGCGCAACACGACCCTTACGCGCGTTCGAACCCGCCCGAATATTACGGCGCACCGTCGCGTCGGACCAAACCGTTAATCCGCGCGGACAAATGTTCGACAATAAAACCACGCGATACGATGGAATAGCGCGGAGAGTCAGTTATGGAAAAATGCCATTTCGCACGACCCAGAGATCGCCTGCATTTTTATTAGGCGTACGAAGAGGAACAGCCTGTGCATACACACGTTTGGAAGAGTACGAAGCTGATCATAATTAGCAATATTCATGCATAGCGTAATTTGAAAAGCTTTTCTAATTCTCCAATGTGTCTTTTTTTTTAATCATTCACGTACTATGGATCCTGACTTTCTAGATATTTGACTTTCGGGGACTTTTATCCGCCTAAACAGGCGATTGCTAAGCCGAGGAAAGTCGAGCGAACTAATTCGCAGAGTCGTAAAGTGCATTTCTAGCAGAAATGCGAAGCCCGAGTTTCTTACGCGTGTGCACTGGAGCTTAAACGACGACGCGAATTCGGAAAGTCGCAATACTATTCTAATGTAATTGAATGAAAAGCTAGAACGTACTTAAACGCAGCCGTATTAACGTAACGCAGAATTAGCTTTTTTCTTTCTCTTTCTCTCTTATAACATTTCTGCAACAATTTTATCATTTTGCTATTTTTTCAATTGTTTTTAAAATTTATTATATTATTTCTTTCATAAATCTAAACTTCTTTCAACTAAATCAGAAAGCTCTCTCTCTCTCTCTCTCTTTCTCCCTAGGTCCGTTACAGCGTTATTTGCTTGAACGATGTCGCAAGACTCTTCGGGTATATGGAGGCAGTCTGTGATTCGAGGAGAAAGGAACCTCGAACCGGCGATGCGCGTTATTCGCGACGAGAAAAGTTTCCTTTCGCATGAGGAGTGCAAAACTTGAAACGACGACGATCTCGCAGCACGACGAGCTGCTAGACGAGCTATTAGTGATACAGATGCGGATATGCTGCTCTTATCATCATCAGGCTCAACGAGCGTACATCATTGCATGGACGCAACTGTTAAATGATTATTTTCCGCAACAGGGTGTTCCAGATCGTTTCCCACCGCGGCACTGGATCGAGAAAATCCATTCGCAGCCGTACGGGCGTGAAAACCCCCGAAACGATCCCATTTATTGTTCATACGGCACGTGTATTCGGTATTCATCGAAAAATCGCTCGCGAAATAAGTTTCGAAACTGAAGCCGAAGCGTACGAATTGAAAAATAGTATGATGAAACGTTCGTGAACAGAACGTGAGCAGGGACTGAATGGCAATGTCGCTGCACATTTACCCATTCGCAAAAATTTTTTCATTGAAATATTATCAGTGTATCTAACCCTACTAGAACTTTTACAATCCAGCAAACTGTTACTTTTTCTAAAATTTTGCTAAAATTGTCATATAAAGTATATATTTTTCCATAACATAATTTTTATTAATTTTTATTAATTTTTATTAACGACACCCGCCCGGAGTGTAGGGAGGTCCAGGTTCAAATCCTGGCTGAGGTAATATTTTTCGCAACAAAATTCTTTAACAGTTTTCGTGATGGAAGGGGGTTGGGGGAGGGGGAAAATCTAATAGATGCTTTAGCATTATTATTATTAAAGTTTAATACTCGTAGAGGACCACAATCCGTATATGGTTGATACGTAGTAATAAAATACCATCTATGGCCAGTCAAGTCGTCTTACAATTTATTATATGTTAATTATTTACTGGCGATTTAGAAATATTAAAGTTTCTGATTTTTATTAATGTTTATTAATTATTTTCTGTTCCAAAATATGGATATTTGCGAGTTCGTCTGGGGTTTCAGACAATGCTGGAATCGCATTGCGATGATACTATAAAAATATAAATCTGATTCTTTCAATTGATTTTCTAATACGAGATCGCATGCAATCGTGTGCTCGATATCTATCAAATATTGTTTTAGAAAAATTTCAACATAATTGTCATCAATGGTGAAACTCGGCTTCTATTTATATAGTGCATTGCACAAAACTATCACGTGTCATCGTATAGGAAACACCGTCCAAATACGTGTCTAAAATTGCGGCCGGATGAAGGATAGCGCCGTTTTCATCTTCGTACGTGGCACCGGCGATGGTGGAAATCAGCGACGCGCGTCATGCGGAGGCGAGAAAAATTTCCTCACGCGGATGAAAGCGACGGTATTGAATGCAGAGCGATATACGGGGTGTTCTAGTTTGTCCTTTCATCTATGAGTGGTTACTCGCTGTGGTAAATACAAAGTCGATTCTTTTTCTCAATAAAAATATTATTCGGCAATCTCCAATATTTAACATCGAATATATGACGAGATTAAGGGCGGTATTCATAGTCCGTTCTTATTTTAAGACCGTCTTAAGTAATGTCTTAAGACGCTAATACGGCTCTGTGATTGGTTTATATATTTTAAGATTGTGTTTAAGTTAGATTAGAGAGGGCCATTATTCTTAATACAAAATATAGACCGCGCACAAACAACAACAACATTATGCAATTGCTAGCTATTCGACATTTTCTATTATAGCTTTTGATTACATTATTAAATAAGTCACGTAATTGTGAAGATACAAAAGGAATAAATGGAGAACGAAATAACAGATGCCAATGAATGCGACGTTTTCCCCACGAGCGGCTGCGTCGGCACATTAGATAATATCGATTATCAATTACGACGCGTATCACGGCAACGTATCGCTCGCTTTCGTCGTTGAATTCAGGTTTTCGCGAGCAAATTGCATCGGCCGATTATTTGTCATTAATAGATATCTCGTGCGCATGTCATACGTCTGATCAGAATTTAAAGTTCGTGGCAGTCCTGTGGTAAAAGGTACGAGACGGAGCCACGAACAAAGTAAATATTACAGAGAACGGCACATTTCTCTGAGCTGGTTGTTTGGTTGCTTTCCGTTTGATTGACACAAATTGCTCATCCAAGCTGTTTCCTATTTCATGCTTTCAGCCGTTACAGCTGTTTATTCAGTTTTCATGCCAGCTCGTACCAACGCTCTAATATTTGTTAAACAATTCTTAAGCAATGAGAGTGCCAAAGCATCATAAAACTCGAAAAATCGGCGAAATAACCTCGTAGTTTCTTTCATTCTTAATGTATTTACATACGGATCAAATGGATCATAGCTCAGGGCGGCAAAATTCCGAGAATAATACATTTTCAGCGGAAAGTAAATTATTGACTCAGAACTCCGTATATTTCGCGCAATAATTCAACCAGTTTTGACAAATAAAGTGTTCCCTTGCGAAAAATGCTATCGAAAAATAACATTGTGACATTTGTCTTCATTCGTTTTGAAATTTTGTGCGTATATTTTATTTTAAAAAATTAATTTTGTATCAGAAAATTTTTGTTTAAAAGACCACCCGGCGCATTTGGAATATTAATCGTATATTTAGATCTCTTGGCTAAAATACTATATATTTAGCAAATTTAATGCTCGTAATCTTTTTACAAACTCAAGTGTCGTTGCAACACGCAATAACAAGAAACATCTCGGTTTTCATTGCGCCAAGTACTGATAGGAATCGTACAAGTCGAAAAGGCGACAGCAGGAGAGGGATAGGGTCAAATAGGGCGGTCTTGTTTGTGCACGTGGTGTTACAACGGACACACGGGAGAAACACGAGGCGAAGGAGAAACGGCTGGACACGGGGCAGACGAACGGACAGACGAACGGACAGAGAAGGTGGTAAACGGGGTCGGTTCGCGTACGCATATAAAATATGCCGAGGCCGCGCTATCTCGCGGCCGATTGCCTGGAAAACTCACGCGAAAATATCGATCCTCGGCCACCTCGCTTGTAATCTGATTAAGCAAGACCAACGGCTCGACCTGACCATAGGTATAACGGGGCGGGTGGCGCAGCGCGGTGGAGTTCCGAGCGTGAGCACCCTCGTGTGCGAGTGAGGGTGCGCACACTTACGCGGCGCCCCGGACCCTCCGCAACGTGGTGTATATGCACGCCGGCCGTTTCACGCATGCAGACGTATAGGAACCATGATTCTGATGTTTGCACGCCATTTCACCCTCTTGTCTTTCCTCCCTTCGAACCCGTTCGAGTCCTGAAGGGTCGTAGGTCACGACTGACGAACGAGCCGCGACTCAGTCGTCCCTAAAGCTTCATTCACGCTATTTGTACAGCCTTTCGGTATAGGAACGGATCAGCACAAAATCGACGGAACGTTGTACAATGTAATTTATACGAGTTGCAATATCGACGTGGATCGATATCGTTAAAGAGACTCGTTTGACAGTTGATATCGAGACAGTTCTGATTTGCATGAGATATAATAATCAAATTGATCAAGTTGTTTTATAATTATTGTTGAATGAGTATTTGTACATCTTAAAAATAAAATGAATAATAGAAAATTAATTTGTATGATAGAATTGCGAAAACACAATAAAACATCTTTTAACCTTATTAACAAAAATAAAAGAACCATCAATAGTTGGTTTTTTCTGAATTGATATTTAAACATTTAAAAACATTGAAAAAATTTTTTTGTATCCTTCGACAAATTTTTGTATAATATAAAGTATTCTATTTCATTTTTTCAATGCAAGATTCACGCACTCATTTGTAGATTTTATTTTTTTCGTTTTTATTCTTCAAACAGTAAAATAGTAATAGTACTAACAAGTAACACTATGCCATACGGCGATTTTCCAGAAACTTGGCATACAAGTAGTACATGGAAAACTATTGAACACGTATATTGTTATATCGGCCCGAAAGCCGTTTGAAGGGTAGAAATCACCCTTATCGATTTTAGGGGTAGGTTCGACTATTTTACGAATTATTTTTACGATTGTTGCGAAATCAGGTAACTAAGGGTTTTTGGGGTCGCTGATAACGAATCTGAAGTCCGTTTTTAAAAATTCAAAATGGCGGATCCAATATGGCGGTCGCATTTTTTCAAAAGGGTGATTTCTAAGGGTGATTTCTACCCTTCAAACGGCTTTCAAGCCGATATAACAATATACGTGTCCAATAGTTTTCCACGTACTACTTGTACGCCAAGTTTCAGGAAAATCGCCGTATGGCACTTCCCTAGTGTTACTTGTAAGTTATATTACATATTTTATTCAAATTTGTCCACTGCCATTATTGGCGACCTATTATATTAATAATTTAAATAAACAAAGAATTTATGGATACTAATTCATTTTCTAGCGATGAATCAACCAAGTAAATAAATCAAGTCTAATTCTAACCGGCGATTGATTTTCATCATTCCACTTTTATTATTTTATCACCAACGAAATCTGAAGAAGTTTCTAGAAGATGGCGCGGTCGATGTCAGCAGCCAAATAAAACATAAGAATGTTTACGTGAAATTCTTGACGAAACTCTTGGATAACATTTCTTTATCCTTGTTGTTTTAAGACCCGCGCGTTTCTAGAAAATCGCTTTGTGATTGCTTGTTTGCAGCACAGTTTAGCATTATTGTCAATACCACGAGGTAACTCCCCCGAGAAAAAGAAAGAGCTGATACAAATGCGAATAGTAACCGCAGAAACAACCGCGGGCGATATAATAACTAACCGGTCGAAGTATAAGCTTTACAAGCCAACTGAATGTAGAAGCGCAGTTTAATTTCCATTAAATTTCGGAAATTTCGCGAGCGAGCCTGTTTGCTCTGGGTACACATACCTAATTTGCAACTATAATTTCGCGCGGAGCGCGCGGTTCAATTTCGCATGGCGGCGCGCTTGCAAGTCGTTACTAAATCTACTGTTTTCCACAGCTGATTTTCCGCAACCCAATCGACCGTACGACCGTTGGTCTTCGCCGAGAGAGCTCCGTAAGTGCTGTTGTATGTTCTTTCTCCGTTCAGTAATAAAATATCTGACCCGCGAGGACGCGCAATCTTATTCAATAGTTAGATCCAATTTGAGAAATTTCACACGAGAAACCCTACTGTTATTGGAGAACGTGAGCCCACATACATGGAAAACGATCGCATCCTCGATTCTCCGAACGC
This sequence comes from Aphaenogaster floridana, assembly GCA_003063835.1. NCBI lineage: Eukaryota > Metazoa > Arthropoda > Insecta > Hymenoptera > Formicidae > Aphaenogaster > Aphaenogaster floridana. The sequence continues at coordinate 647,301 of NJRP01000056.1, forward strand.
AAAGCTTGACAAAGTCTCGACCGCTTATACCAATATTGCCTTCTAATCCGTCAGAAATATCGTTCGTGCTTTCCACGTAGACACGTCGGTATCGTATTTGTACGGGAATAAACGGGAAACAGAAACAAAAACGTCACGGTACCCTAGTAACAAGGAACTAACTGCAAACATCGACATCGATAAACGCTTTTTCCATTTGGCTTTGGAGGAGAAAGAGAACAAGGCAAACGAAATTATCTAACATTCGCTTAACTGGCGTCAAACGCGCTCTAAACATGTAAGAAATTCAATCGAGAACGCACGCAAATACTGCAGTACGACACGCACAGTGAGCATGCTACTTCAGATTACATATTAACACTGAAATTAGATTGTTTCTCATTGCGTACGTAACGATTGTGCATTATAATACATGCATAATGTTCCTAATCTCTTTACTCTCTTTTATCCGTAGATTTCTCGACAAAGTTTTGAAGTAGATTTAAAATTAAAGAACAAATAGGTACAAGAATTTGTATAAAAATGCTTTTCATAAAGTTTTAGAAGACTTGAAATAAAAGTTTTAGAAACTCTTTATTAAGGGAAAAATGTATTTATTTTTGCAAATGTATTATACGCGATATAGTGAGAAATATAGAATGCGAAAGAAGAAGAACGAAAGAAGTAAAAGTAACAAAAATATTCGCATACAAATGCTAGAATCGTTACACATATTAAATCAGATGGCTATATCGTGGATTAAAAAAATATGTATATATAATGCGGTATAATATATCCTCATAATTGTTATATTTACAATTATCGATTTAATATTAGTTAAATTCTTTTTCTTTTTATTTGCTTATTCGATAACTTTTATTGCGTTCCTATCGGATTTTAACGATTTGTAGCATACAGGGTGGCGTATAAACTGCAACGAGATAAGATTCTGCAATACATTTCTACTGTAGCACGAAGGCTGCGATTAAACGAGATATTTCTCCAGGTTCGAAAACCCATCGCGTTGCGATGTAGTGTGTGTACGAGAGATGGAATCACGACTCGATTGGTATACAGGCGAGAACTCCGGACTGTGGTTAGGCGAACGACCTACATATTCGAAACACGAGAGACTTCGATTCTTCTCCTACGGTAACTTCCGGCGGCCACGCGATACGTATGTAAAACGCAAATGCTGCCGATTCTTCTCTTTCGAGTCTTGATGTTCGATATAAAGGTGCGTCCAGACTTGTAATGTATCGTATCGTATCGTATCGCCGTAATGTTACAAATGGTAACACGCTACGGTGTCACGGCACTATTTGTGACGACGACATATACAGGACATTCCACACAAAATGTTACAAGCCTTTTTCTCAAGAGATATCAGATATAGCGGTAACAAGAAAATTTTTTTGTTATTTCAAGATTTGTTGGGCAGCGGTGTCCTATAAAGAGTCGCAACAAACTTTGGAGGAAGAGTTTCGTAGCCATTTTGTCGCCATCCTTAACAATTTCCGAGAAAGCTTGTAATACTTTACGTGAACCATCCTGTATACGCAGACCATATTCTGACCGCCAAGCGAAGGCGGAGTTGGCTTGTTGTAAAAATAAAGCGAGTAAAGAAGCAGATGAAAATTTTAACTTTGTAAAATATAATACATGTCACAGCGCAGCATGCGCTTGATGTAGCTCTCGGTTACTGATTTATTATTAGCAATTTTGTTTACCGAGGCCAACTATGCATATTAACATTTAAACAAAACGCATTGGTTTGTAAATTAAAATAAATGTCAAAGTACTCATGACGCTTAGCATGTATCTCATTGCGTTCTTATATGGGTTAATGTTACAAGTCTGGATACACTTTAATACCGCGTATGAAGGTAACAGTAGCTCGGAATAAAGTTCACGCATGCTTGCGGACGCATGCCACCATAATAGTCACATTAATCGGTCATCTCCATTATCGAGTCGATTGAGTCATAAAGATTTCAATGGCCTTTGAAATTGTCGCGAGTGACCGGAACAAGAGAAGAATGATAAAATGCATTAACGCTATGGCGTGGCTTATAACAAATTAATGAGCTTTTAATGCGATAACGTGATCGACGGAATCACTATCGAATATATGTCATTGTCGTTTCGCATACCAAATGCGTATAAGAGATTAATTACATTGTTAATAGATCAAAATTCGTCTAAAACAATCGGCATAATCGAGACGATACAATGTTTGATCTAGGCGTGTCACAATATTGCATGAAAATACAATGTCCGTAAAAAAAAAGATTGACTCTATAACTCGAGAACTTCGAGTAGTAAAAATAAACCAGTACTGGACATATTGTAACATGTCATTGCGTAACACAATACTCATATCAATTGTATCATTCAATAAAAGTACTGAACGTATTCAGATATAGATATGTTCTTACCCTTGGTCGGACCAGGATCGCGCCGACATACAATTTGTTTGTGAAGCAGGTTTTTAGTTAATAAAAACATCACTCTTCTCAAGCACCTTCCATACTTCTTCCCGGATATCCAGCCGATGTAAAAACTTGTTTTTCATCAGCGAAACCTACGGACAAAAACGGACGAAGCGTTTCACTCGGCAATATTGCACAATTTTGATTTGCAAAATTGTGTCGGCAGCGTCGCTTGCAGTGTGTAAACTTAAAAGGCAATTAAAAGTGATAATAATTGATATTCTCGATTTATCAAATCAAAATAGTCGCGAAGAGGTAGATTTCGTTCCCTTTTCCTGCGTCAAACCTTGTATATTGAACGCGTTATATTGTTTGCGGTAAACATGCGCAACATCGGCGTGATTGGACGTCGCGCACGTATTGAATATGATATACAACGTGACCTCGTATGCGCGCAAATTGAACTAATCCTTGATAATGAACCATTATGGCGCAGGGAAACATCGCTCGTAGCATCGCTCGGCTTCTCGCGATATCGTAGATGCAGTCGCTTGACCGCGCGATTAGTAACTTAACCGGGAATAGACGTGCATAATCCCTGAACATTTATCGTTTGTTGTATTATGCAGCGGATCGGTTTACAACGATGCCCGCATGCAATCCGCAAGGATAATATACAGGACGTCCGGCAAATTGTACTACAACCGACACGTCATAAATGTAGAGGGAACTATGTGGTGTCAAACAGACGTACATCATTTTTATATTCAATATCTTTTTTTTCCAAAGCTACGCAAGCAATAACAAATCTGTTTTATGTCTTTACATATTGGCTTCAAAAGTTACACCTTATTCAGTTGTATTAGAACTACTACAAAAATCAATTTGTTATTACTTGAAAGTGTAAGATATAATATCACAAATTATTACATAATTTCAATAATAATACGTTATTAATATAATTTCAATAATGTCAGATCAAAATACATATGGAATTAAAACATTTATCGCATTTTCGTTCTATTATCACTCTTTTTCATTTCGTGAATGAATTTCGTCTCCGCTTCTTTGCTTTTCCCTCTCAGTGCAAAAAAAATCGAAATTACAATCCAATCTAAATGATTTTAATCTCCCAAATATTTTCGATTTGGTAGTCTGCTCGTGGGAAAATCATTTTCGCGGGTGGAAACACGTGAGCGTTATCGTTGCTAATTGAGTTTACTGTGCAACGACCTTTCGACTGTTTTTGGATTGTGATAGCTCGGTGACCTGTATAATTCAATATGGATATAACTGCAACATATATCATTAAATGAGATTGCTATTCTAAAATCGTACTTTATAATGCCTCATATATGATTGGAGTTTTTTCCATATGTATGTAAGGCAAAGGGACAATGGTATAAATGTGCAAATAATTAGATCAAACATTGAATTTTCTCTCTAAATTAAATTATTACGCTCGACCCTTTTACAGGTAAATGATATTGATAGCCATACACTGATATTATTAGTGCTAATTATAGCTAACTGATAATAAACATTTTCACGATTTCATGCATTATCAATTCAATAAAGCTTATCAAAGCAATAATCGATCTGATTAATAATGAGAAAGGTATTAACTAGTTGCAAGGAATAAAAGCCACATTTTGGTCGAATCAAAATATCATTAAAACAAAACTTTTTACTGTTAATAAGCTAATAATCGCATTTGCATAGTGAATACGAAACCAACAAGGTGCAAATCTATCTAATTTGTAATCTATCATTATTGCCATCTCGTTAATTATGATCATTTTAAGTTAACATCGCAGTGCACTTCGAGTCTCATAACAATTAAATTTTCCAAGTACACACACATATTTGCAAAATCATCGGGACGTACTACATGCCAGTTTTAACTCATTTACCGAGATTTTGCATACCATGTCTGCGCTCTACGTCGTTTTATTAAAGCAACTCACGTGTCTGCGCGTATGTAACAATGTCAGTATATGCAACACGATTTTTTGAAATGAGATAAATGCGTGAAATATGAGTTAAACTATCATTAAAATATCGTTTTCCTGTGTCTAAATGCCAAATAAAGATCAAAAGTGCATCGCTTGATAAAAAAATGATATATGACAATGAATAATTTGAATCGAGCAACGTCTTTTTTAGTCTTCTTTGTATACAGGGTGTTTTCTAAGTAAGTAGACAAACTTGAAGGCGATATTCCTTGGCTTATTTTAAGAAGAGAAGGTCCGATAAACATGTGTCCTAAACTGCTTTGATTTAAAAATACAGGTTGTCAAAGTTGTGCAAAATAAAATGAAAATTTCGAAATTCTGGAAAACACAAAAGACAGTTTTCGTTGAGTTTTAGTTCGGAATTAAAAAAAAATTGTTTAACTTGGAAAAAAACAGTGGCGTACCATTCTTTTATTAAAAAATTTAATATGATTACCCATACGCACGCCTCTGGTAAATCTAAAAATGTTTCATCGGTACTGGAAAATGGTTCTTAATACCATATATGGACCATATATGGAATTAATACCATATATGGAAAATGGTTGTTAATACCATACCAAATTCGAATGAAATGTCTTTAAACGTTCTCCAGAATTTCGAAATTTTCATTTTATTTTGCACAACTTTGACAACCTGTATTTTTAAAACGAAGCAGTTTAGGACACATGTTTATAGGACTTTTTCTTCTTAAAATAAGTCAAGAAATATCCCCTTCAAGTTTGTCTACTTACTTAGGAAACACCCTGTATATGTATGTATGTATATATACATATATATAAGTTTATATTTTATATGTAACACTCGAAATTTTTGCTTGAAAATGGCAGCTAAGTGTCATGGGTTACGATCAGTTTGTCGAGTTTCGACGCGCATTTTGCGTTATTCTGTGACACGACGAATACGCGCGATCGATATAATCCCCGCGAATAGTTTTACGCGTAGGTGGACGCTGGGCGAGATTAACGATTACATTATGTTTTAACGATCTGGATCAATGCGGGATCGCCGAGTCGGGTAAAGCCGATCACCGCATCGCGCCGCGTGCACGTCCGGCCGCGCTCACCAATCGATTTGTCAAACTAATTAGAGAGTCGCGCGCTTGCGAGAGGGAATCGCAAACTTGCGATCACGCGAACCAAAGCGCACACGTGCGCCGTCAATTTGACAAGTTATCTGTCTCGTATATGTGTAGGCTTGCGCGTGCATTCGAGCGGTGTTTGCCACAGTTAAGCTACTTCCTCCGACAGGAATTTCCGATTTAATGTTGAAGAAATTTTTGGAAGAAATAATAACAAAGAAGTAACTAAAATGTTAAATTTTATTTAGAAAAAACATTTGTAAGAAATTTACTTCAACTAATTGACAAATTTTTAACTTAGATTTAAGATTTGCGTATTAAAAAAGTAATTGATTTTTTATTTATTAATTAAATTAAAATTATATTTTTAATTAAATGAACAATTGCCTATAATTGTTCATTTAATTGATTTATTTCTACAGAGCCTTATATTTATTAATTGTATTAATTATATTTTTGTTAGACATTTTGAGGATCAAACGACTTATTTAATTGTACACTGAAAAAAAAATGCTGTTGCTTTAATTAAACGTCTACGTCACGGGCTGCCACAAACGTAAATAGTTCATTCAATTGTATTATGATTGGACCAAATATTTACATTATTAAAAGAATAATCTAGATATTTGGTCCAATCATAATACAATTGAATAAACTATTTGTGGCAGCCCGTGACGTAGACGTTTAATTGAAGCAAGAGCATTTTTTTTCTGTGTAAGTGCATACAATATAATATTAATCAGGATCGGCAAGTAACGAGTTACTTGTAACGTTATTACCGTTGCAATTACTTTTTTGGTAACGAATTGGTAACGACGTTATATTTTTTTATTAATAACGATGACAATCGTGCAGCTACATTTTTTAGGTAACGAAATATAATCATTACTTTTATTGTTACTTTGCATACATATAATACATATGTACAAGTGAGTTTTAAGAAAGGGGAGTGTTATATTTGACTATATTGCGATTAATTATAATCACTCATAAGTTTTGTGTTGATCTGATTAGCGATGTAGGCAATCAGATGTCACTCTAAAAGAAGGTCATTAAAATTTGGTGAAAAAATAGCAAAAATTACAACGACTCATTACTTTTTGACACGTTACTTTTTCCACGAGTAACGAGTAATGATAACGAGTTACTTTTTTCAATGAGTAATGAGTAATGGTAACGAGTTACTTTTTAAAAGTAATTTTTCCTGATATTAATATTATTGGTATTTTTTATTGACTACATTTTCCGAATGTTTGAGAAATGCTATCAATTTAAGATTTGCGTCTAAAGTTCTCAAGAAATAATCGTCGGTAATACTACTTTCGACAGCGCGCAGATGAGAGTACTCCGGAGAGTAAAATGGGGATAAATGACGCATGTGAAACACATGTGCAACATACAGGCGCTATTCTCGTTGTTCATTAGCCGTACCATCGGTTAAGTTTATTATAAATACCGTTATATAAATTTTCAATGTCCATCATAGTAAATATAGCGACAAAGAAGAATATCAAATGTTTGATATGACATTAAATTAAATTACCACATGCATGAAAATTGTCTGTATAAAAGATGTTTCAAATAAAATTATTAAGATCTCTTCACCTTATAAATACACTATCATTTATAAGAGTTCCCAGACATTCTTAAAAATAAAATAAAATATTTTAGCAACATAATTACAACAATTTACATAAATCAAAAAGAAATCTTTTCTTCGCCAGTGAATAACAGGAACGTAATATAAGAAGTATACAAGTGAGAAAGAATAAATTAAATATAAAATTTCATTGTGTTGTAAAATTGTAAAATTACAGAAGGATAACTTGTTAAGAAACACCGACAGTATCTCGCAGAAGATAGCAGTAGAACCTACAATAATTTAGTCTTTTAATAGTTAATAATTTGGCCTTTTAATAGAGTAAAAAGATCAATTATTATATTGTTAAAATAAAAAAAATTACGCAGGAATATGTGTTTTATTTTATTTATAAGAGTGGAAACTTATGAATGGTAGTATACATATTGACAAATAATTAGTCTTTTGAATGATAGTTAATCAGAAAGTTCTTTACTATTATTTGCCATTTTTCTGGAATTTGATTGTAACATTTTAATAGAACCGTTTATTTATGTATCTGTAGGTTGGAAAGGTAAACTCTGAACCACATTCTATATATTTGCTTGCCGGAAATCGATAGAATATAAAATGAAACTATACACGTAATCATATCGGAATGCGATATAACGCAATTAATGAATGATTAAATGAGTCAGCGATGGCTGACTGTAAATAAATTAAATTAAATTACATGTAAAAGCTATTTTCTCGCAAATAGATGTAAACATATGTAATCGACAAAATGACAAGAGTACGAAATAAAATAAATAAGGGCGCAAAATAAAACAAAACCAATGATGCAATAATGAGGTTCCGGTTTTTGTTTTTAATCACATCCCTACTGTGTCTTCCGATCAACAATAAAATCCCCTCTTGCCATTAAACATTACTCTGTTGGATCGACCTCGATGCGGGCGGAATTACCCGTCGAAATAGCCAGTAACGCATTGAAACACACCACCGACCATTCTTCTTTTATTACCAGCTCGTAGTTTCGAGATCTTTTAGAGGCGGAGTCACGATCCGCATTTTCCCGCGTTCTAGGCCGATACCAGATCGGGAAATTCCGTAAAAACGAACGAGAGAAAGGGCAGCATGTGGGTTTGGTGTGTCGATCGTTTCCCACGATTCGGGGGAGGAGGGGATGGCGGATTCGTAACTTTCGAAATGGAGGCGAGGGGAAACAATTTTGCAGGAAAGCCGCGGCCGATGGAGAGCGAGAACCATCGAGAACCACCGGCGCGCACCCAGTTGGGGAATCCAATTTGGATTATCGAAAATTCATGGGGGTGCCCGGAGTATGCGTGCGTGTACGTGCGTACGTGTGTTCGCATACGTGCGGTGTTGTCCGGTGAAAGACAGGCGGTGAACGAGCGAGTGAACAGCGTTGTCTTTGTGACCGGGGAGCACAGAGATTATTCAAAGAGCTTGTTTTGCGAAAAGACGACTCAATTTTGCTTATTTTCTCTTTCTATAAATGGATGGAATTGAGAGAGAGATAGAGAGAGAATGAGGGATAACAAAGTAAAAAGCAAAATGGAATGAAAAATTTTAATCACGACAGTGGTACCATTTCTATTGTGTTAACGCTATTTAAATCTCTCGTGTAAAGAGACGAGTAAATCTGTGAAATATGTAGCTATTTAGTTATTCAAATTGATTAAAACTACAATCTCTAGCGAGCGATGTAGTGCAATTTTTGGATGTAATAACGAGACAAGATAATGATACAAACAAATAATGAAATATCTTGGCAGACCCCGGTTCTGAGCATACTGCGAATTTATCCAGTTCGTTCGTGATGGAGAACGGCACTAGCGACTAGTTCCACCGCAGAGACACATGGATAATATAAAGCGTCGCGTCCGCAACTTCTGGCGACAGCAAAGTGTGGCTCTATGTTCGCACTGTATCATTCTCGTTAATCTTCTCCATCTTTCTCGCGACTCTTTCCGTATCCTCTTATCTTCTCGCTCACCTGTTTATTTAGCCGTTCTGCTTTCTTTCCGCGGACCATTATATTCCATCGCGGTTATTCGCGTTTTTCTCACAAGCTGTCACAGTAATTTTACGATCAAAATCCGAGAAAGACAGATAAAAGGACTACAAATAGAACTTGTGAATAAAATATAGAGAAGATAATAAAATTCTATTTGATATCAATTTTTTTGTAATATTAATCTTTCAAATCTTCGTGTAGGAATTTAATCCGGAGCTTAAAAAAATTCTATTGTTTTAAAAAGGATTAAATGCGCGATAATGAAGTACGTTCTTAACATAATAAAACAGTCTACTCCTTGCCTGTTAATTTTAACAGACTCCGAGCGTACTACCGGAGTTCATCAATATTAGAGACTCGTTAAATTCAATCAGGGGAGAACAAATCCAACTACTCCGAAATTCCATTTCGAAAATCGATATGGCAGCAAACTTGACGAGGCTCGCAACTATCTTTGCCGCGAGAACGCGGATAATATCGGATAACATACTAATAGCTTGCGCGCGCACGAGTCAACGAGCACACGCGAAACAGCTCTCATTAATCATCCGAACACCTAAGAACTGCAACGTGTAACCGGTGTAACTCAACCGGCTACACCCCTCCGGCCACGTTAGCCTAACCGCGCAGTCAAGATACCTCTTCCGCGCGTGCCGGCCGCTCCTCCAACCCCTTTGCCGCTGGTCCATCACACTCTCCGTCCTAGAAGCGAGTGGGGGCGGCGGCATAGAAGCGGGTGTAGAACGCGATATATATCGCGGGATATACAGTGCGCGCGCCCGCGCGTGTATATATATCACGCGGGATTTTCAGCCGCGAAATTTATAGCGTGTACCAACTCTGGGGGCTACGGGACACCCCGCGCAGGATTCGAGAGGGGGCTGGCGAAGCGGACGGCGAATGTAGCGGTAACCCATATAGATCACGTATGGCTCTACTACGAGGCGAACTTTCTCGCGGAAACCGTGACCCGGCGACGCGGACGCGACCGGCGTGAGAGGAACTTCGTATTCCCTGTTGCAACACTTATCTCCCCGCATAGTCGCATTTTCCAGACTCTCGAGTTCATCCCTCTCCCCCCTTTCACCTGCGTTCTCCTTTCTCACCGCGATGTTCGGTGCACAATGTGAAATTTTTCCAATCTAGGGGATAGAGACATTCTACTTGATCGTGCAAACGTTCTACGTTTTTTTATTTCAATATTTAGCATAAGTAAAAAAAACATTATAAATTGCATATTTTCAATAAATTGTGCGACGAGCCGGGAAATGAGTACTCGTAGAAAAAAAATAATAAGAAAAACACAGAATATACGTTTTAATTATGTTGCGTAAGAATCTTAAGAAAAATAATTTTATATACACGTTAAGGAAATGTCCATTTATGTGGTAAAAACAGAAAGAATTTTTATTCGTAATGAAAATGAAAATTTGTGCTAATTTACATTTTATAGGAAATTCGTTTTTCTCTTTAAGTCTTCGAAAATTAATTTTGTATTAAATGTATACTTATTTAAATAATTATTTATATAAATTTTATCACACAGATATAAGAAAAAAGTATAAAAATAAAGATTCAACTAATGTTGAAAAATGTTTGTTAAGCAAAACCAATATGTTAATTTAAGAGAAAATTGAAAAAGTGGTTACACATGGTTACCACTACATTGCAAGGAGTTAAGCGGTTAAGGAAACACACAGCAGTTTCAGCGACATAGATGAATGCACTTGAGGTAGTCGAGGATCGAAAGAATTCGATCCGGTCCGTGATTTTAAATGGTGAAGCGGTCGATCGAGAAAAGGGTTGAGTTAAAGAGGAAACTTCGATGTTCAAGGAAAGTGAAACACCCATCGATCTCAATACTCTCTTGGGTTTCTCTCTTGCTACCATTCGCTGTTTTTTTACTGTTTTTTAATGCTTCTCGAAGTCCTTAGCAAGTTTCAAGGAAGTAACGAAACCGCGGCATTCCAGGCACATTAATTATCTAAAATAATATTTTATAGAAGTATATTATAGTATTTTATAGAAGTATAGTATCTTCTGTTCAATTTCAAAACCTCATCTTAAACGTTTCTAAATTTATTTTTTTGTTTCATTATTTAGATAATAAGATATAAATATATATACACATACATGAATGCGCTGGAATTATAACAATGCATTCTGTATAAGGAATATCCACATTACATTCCTATGTGACACGAGTCATATAGGCGACACGAAAAGAGGCCTTTCGCTCGAATGGATAAAATGAGTCCCACATAAGAAAGCTATTTCGAGAATCGATTTTCCATTAGTACGGACGTTTTGTAGGAGTTCGGCATCGCGCTTATAATGCCTCCCCGGCCGCTTATATCGCCGAACATTTCGCGACTGTTTGCGACCACGCCGCTGATTATCCCCCCGAACTCTCTCGTTCTCTCTGGCGCAAAAGCCGGCCCCCGGAGTTGTTGCCGGAATAGTTATACTTCGACGCCATAATCTACTGCCAGACCACAAGGGTAATAAAACGTAATCCGTTTCCCGCGCATGGAAATTTATTGATACCAAACTACGTGCCCCAAGTATACATGGAAAGTTCGCCATCTCTCCCCCACGCCGAAGGGCGTTAATACTCGAATGGAGTACAATGATACACCGGCTTCTCGTTAAAGGGAGGCTAAACGATGAAATACGGCACGCGTTTTGCTTGCCCGCCATCTCCGTATTCGCGATACTACTTCTTTTCTTCTTTTTTCAAGGAAATTAAGTCACTCTCCTCGAAAGTGGTGGAGTGAAAACAACAGAAGTATATAACGTAGTAACGATAATTCATACTTCGATCCTACAAATGTATAAAACCAATGTTGCTAATGTAACTCCCGATTTTTTTCTCCAAATCATCTGTAAACTCTCATTTTTATTTATAATTCGGCTTATAAGAGATAGTTGATCTACACTTACAATTAGTTTACTATAAAAGTGAATTAAAATTATTTAATGCGCGGAATAACTTGCTTCTTTTTCATAAATTGTTTTTGTTCTAAAATTGAGATTTTGTTTAAAAAATCAATAGGAAATTAATTCATTAAGAAGATTGGAAATTCAGTTCAAAAACAATCTATAAAATTGCATGGACGTGTCACCAATCGGCATATTATTAGTGGACACATCATCGAATAAATTATAATGAATATGCAATCGCGACTCTGGAATTATACTGTGTTTTTCGTTTCAGAGAAGATGATCAACGTGATCAATCGTCAAATAATGCAAGTCCGCGTTGCTCTCCATCGAATAAAATGTGAAATTATATTGAAATCGGGATTGAGTCACTTGAACTATTGGTGATTGAATAAATAAAAAACGGTCGCCATAGAATAATTCACTCGTAAAAATGTGAAACATGTTTGTCGCCGTAAAATCCGAATCGGGGATTTACACGAATACCGAATGTAATATTCTCTCAAATGGCACAATGTCGATCGATACGTTTATAAAATCGCGATGGTTAATGTTTTGCCGTTTATATTAAAATGTAAAAATATTTTTCTTCATAACTATATAAAGCTTTTGCACCGCGTACAGACGCGTACGTTAACAAATGTGCATACAAACTAAATAATATAAATATTGAATAAGGTTTATCGTTTTATACTCGATAATAAAAAGTTTACGCGAAAATCTTAAGTGCACGTTAATAAAAGCGCGTAAGTATAATGATTTACTACTTTACTATATGAAACTTTTAACTGAAAAAATGGTCATAAATTCTACGAGCGTCTCGTTAAAGTTTCGCTTCCTTTTTGCGATCTTTTATTGCCGACGCGTAGGTGCCACAATGCCACGGAATCGTTTTCCAGGCCACGTTTTCTGTGACTTTTCTTGTCCACTCTATTGCAAGAGCTACGAAATCCGACTGATACGCCGATCGATCGATGCCATCAAATTTTTGCAACAACAACCTTTTTTAGTTAATCCGAATACCGATAAAAAATTATTTGTTCCTTTCTTGTGACTTTAATTATATCACAATATATTACAATGTATTTCCATATGACATATTACAATGTTATTTCTATAAGATTTTTATATTTCATGAAAAATATGATACAAAGTTCAAATAATTCAACAAAAATATATTTTATTTTTGCTGTCTCAAGAGAAAATGTTAAAAATAATTTAATTGTACAGGATGTAAAAGATTATAAGTAAAATATGAAAATTATAATCAAGTTTTATCTATCATGAAGAAAGACATAATGAGGAAAACTCATTTAGTCAGCGAGTTATTTTTTCTCTATTTATTATAAAAAAAATAACAAAAACTAAAAAATAATGTTGCTTTCCAACTCGTTATCATAAATTATGACGCTATTTAGTTAATGGAATTGACTCCAGCATGATAGTTACATAAATGAAACCATAAGAATTCATAATTTTAAAACATGTGTTTTCAACGCAACATTAAAAATTCATATTTTCATGAAATTAACCAGCATCGTGAAATTAAAGTTCCAAGCTTGCCTGGTGTCATCGTAAAATAGAGAAAAAAAAATAGCTACGGTCAATACGTGTCTGTCGTACCCCACCTTTTATTGAACGCCGTGAAAAACATGCATTCGCTCTCGGCGCATCAACCGAGGAGACGATGTCGCGAGATACGCGACTATCGATGCTACCAATCGGGTCCGCTTTGAAATTCCGACCCCTTCACCTCTCGCTCCTCATCACCCAGCATCGATGTTCTCCCCCCCATTTTCGTTCACGTCGTCATCGATACGAAATCATGGGCATCCCGATAAAGCATCAGCCGGCGCGTTCTACCCGCAACATTCTGCAAACATGTAGACGAGCGAGGAGACAGAAAACGCGTATCGCGTAATTCAACATTCGGTCTACCGTTCGAGACGTGGGAGGAGGTAGAGATCTCTCTCTCCTTCTCAGGAGGGTAAATCGAAGCCCTCGAAGCGAGGCCTTAAGGGCCACAAGCTGCGAATGCTGGCAGTGGACCGAGAACGATGAATCGTATCTCCATCATCGGTGACGTCGACGTTGACGCCGACGCCGATGTCTTCGGTGCTATCCTCGTTTTTCCTTCTCCCCCTGTTTCTCCCTCCGCAACCTCGCTTTTTCCTCCACCTTCGCCGTCCTCCCCCGCATCCCGAGATTCGACGGAGATTCGAGAGATAAAAAGATCGCCGCGTCATACCTATCGAAATGTTATTTCTGTATACGTTTCGTCCTTCAAGCACACCGGAGAACGGAGCTTATGCTTCCGAGAACGCGCACAAATTTCCGGGGCGATGCCTGCGCAAGATAGTTCCCAGGTTGACCGATTTCTACTTCCTGTATGTATCGCCGTGAGAGATAGAGATGAAGAAAGACGGATTTCAAAGCTTTAATACATCAGAATTCGTTAAAAATAATGATAACCATCTATCTTAGATTTCTCTGCAAAAAACATATTGATCTTTGTATTTTCATGTACTTATCTATTGATGGAGAAATAGCGCAGATTATCCATATTTTTCTATATTTCTTTAATTTGTAGATCTTGGAATGCATGTTGTAAAAATAATCGTATTTTTTTTATATTTCAGTTTTACCATTAGAAAATAAGATAATTTTGATTTATTCTGAAATTTGCAGCAGATTATGACAAATATTTATAATTGTTATGAGATACATCAAATATATCTGATGTAAAAATAATATAATAAATGAGATAATTGTTTGCACACATACACACACACACACACACATATATTGTGTGTTTATACGACTTAAAAAAAACATTGTAACATTTAATGTAATAATTGTAGGATACACTTCACATCTTTACTTTAACATTAATGTAAAATACAAATGAGTTATAATAAAGAGATAAGTTATAACAAAGAGATGAGTTATAATAAACGGTAAAAGAAGCAACTAGAATGAAAAAGTCTCATATATAACTTTACGATTCAACCTATTATAATGCAATTCATATTGCAATAATACGAACATGTGGAGAATTCCGTATTTTAAATGGGCTATGCGTTTGCTATCTCATCACTTTATTATACTTTATAATACTAATGTGTACAGTAAACCTAGATGTTGCAATGTTTCTTTTCTCTTCTTCTTCTCTTTTTTTGCTCTCTCAAAGAAAAGATACACCTCTTAACCCACCCGTCCTGCTTACGATCGATGGTCAATGCTGCAGTTTGTCGAATCCTCGAGAAATACTAGCCAGCAATTTCGCGTAACGAAAAACAAATAGCAACCATCCATCGACCACGCGCACACACACACACACACATACACACACACGAGAAAGAAAAGGGGCCTAACGGAAAGACGCGTAGCTCGAAAACTGGAAAGAGACGGAAGGAAAAAGAAATACTGCTTACTATCAAACAATTGGCATAACAGGCTCGCAAATGCAGCGAAATTTCCATTTTAAGAGGCTTCAAAAGAAAGAAAAAAAACAAAGGAAAAAGAATATAAGAGGATATGTATTTTTATATCTTATTTTCTGTAACATGCACGTATTATCCATTGTTATTAAGACGACCGTGGAACACGCAGAAGTTTAAGAGCAGGATAATCGGGATTGACGTTGCGTAAAGTAAAGGGTGAAGGGCCCCTGGAGTGCTTGAAGATCGGTTACGTCATTGACCGGAAAGGAATTCCTCGTAGCGTAAGGGGAGGAACATTCGTGTGCAAATGGGGAAGAAAAGCCGGCGTGAGCCGCGCGTTTTTAAGCTCCTTCTTAACTCCCTGTGCGCGACGTATTCGCCTCCCGTGCGAATACTCGGGACGCGGATTCGAGCTTTGTGCCTCGTGGGGATCGCCAAAGTGGAAATCCTTTTGATACGACGGACCGTGCCATCCACCGCACTGTCGTAGGATTCTCGCGACAAAGGACACACGCCTATTCAGAGGACAGCGAGTGACGCGTTCTGAAAAATTAGGTTTGCGAGAAGTACTAAAGAGACTCACTTACTGCTTGCCTAATAGATACTTCGTAACAGCACTTTTGTTATCTTGGTTAGGACAATTTAATAAAAATTAAGCAAGTAAGAGATGAATATTCTTCGCCAGTGAATAATAAACCACAGAGGAGATTTGTTTCGACACTACTGGCCAATTTTATTTTAATTAAAATGTCACGACGTTTCGACCATGGATTTTGGTCCTTCTCAAGTGATTAAATTAAGATTAATTATATGGATCATACACAATTACATCCAATGGAAATAAAATTGGCCAGTAGTGTCGAAACAAATCTCCTCTGTGGTTTAATAAAAATTGTTCACTGCTATCAAGAGACACGGCAGTGTATGCGCGACGTGCGCGACGAAGCATGACACGGGTACTATACTTACGCCGACCTCTAGTTCGGCGTACCCGAAATTTATATAAATGACTACTGATCTTTCGCGTTTCTCTTTTTCACATTTATATGTCGCTGAAAAGAAAAGATGTAATTTCTAACTTTTAATGATTTAATATTGAAATATGCTCTAACATAACTAGAACAGGAAATATAAACAATATTGACAATATAATTAATGATTTAATTAGCTGTAAATGAATATCAACAGAATATTCTGTCGGAAGTCAGAAGCTTTAATTGTATATGAATAATATTTCTATTCGAATAAACTTTTTAATACTTTCATCCATCAGAAAATGTTTTTCAAGAAACAAATAAGATAACCGCAAGCCAATTACATGAAACGATATATATATATATATATATATATATCGTGCGATAACATATTTCAGAGTGAACGAATAACTCTATAAATTATAGGCATTATAAATACAAGATCTTTTTTATAAGATGTATAAAGAAAGTACAATTTAATTTAGTAATTTAGCATTTCTATAATTTATGGCTATGCGACTCAAATAGCTATTCGATCGCAACGATTTTTCTCCATTCACAGATTTTGTTGCTGCTACCGACGTTGTCTCCAGAGAAAGGTATCTAAAAAGAAGAAACGTTCGTAGCTCGGTTTACGGAAAATCCGCGTAAATATTTGAATATCGTCCATCCCGTCGTGCCGACTCGTACGGTTCCTTGCCTTGTGTCGGATGAGAAAACAATGGTATCCCCTTCGTCGAATCTTAAAATCGTAATATGTTCGCATCACCCCTTCTTTCACTCGTAACAAGATAGTAGAGAACTATTTCGAGTAAAAATGCCATTCAAATGTCACATATTAATCTTTCAAATTTTAAGTTAACTTATTTCAGAAAATACACATTTTTATTAATAAATTCCCCAATTATTAATAAATCTCGGAAATAAATATACCATTGATACTATGCAGTGCAAATTGTCTTTCATATGATACAAAAAATATCATTTTATTGATTTTAACTTAATATCTATACGCGCGTGAGAGGATACTAACAGTAGCATTAATATTAGCTTTTTAACACAGAGAATTCTTTACGTTCGAATACTGACCATCGCACTCTAATGTGTCTTATTAGAAAAGCACTGGTCAAAAAATTGCTGGTGTATTATTGCTTACGGAATCGTGCTGGGAAAAATAGCGCGATCGCGCAACGAAGCAAACGGAACAGTTAGACGGTTGTAAAACGTAAAGCGCGGCGCGGCAACAGCCGCGTTGAAAATACCATGCGGAGAAACCGTCGAGTGCCCTGGCAGATTGCCATTGTCGCCGGCACAATTCAATCGCGAAGTTAGCTCGCTCCCTGTAGAAATCACATAATGTGCGGTTACCCAGTCCACCCACTGCCACCCTCGCCCGAGACCCGCACCTCCGTAACTCGCGTTCGTTCCAGCGGATTCTATCTGCCTCTCTCTCCGAGCCCGTGGTAGGTGCCACGGGAGCCAACAAATCAAAAACACCCCCAAAGAGCCACCCCGAGGAAGTCCTCGTGCACGACGTCTACTCAGAACTCGCGGCACTCGCGAGAGCGAGCGAATTAAAACGCATCGCGCCGCGGGGCGCCAGTTAGATTCGCGTTGTTAGCGTTTCGGGATAACGAAGCTGCTGACGGATCCGAGAATTCGGCGTTGATTAAATTCGGGATGAGTGAGATCGACCGAACGGTTGTTAACTTTCTCTAACCTATTAACTATTACAAATTAGCTATTATATATTTATACAGCCTCAGTGAATTTCATATTCAAAATATTATTGGCACATGTCTCTCAAGTGACATAGTTTCTAAAAGCATATAAAACACCCTCGTTATAGTATTCAGAAATTAAATTTAGAAACGATCGTTACATGCTGTAAAATGTGGATAGGAATTTTTGGTAGAATGCATGTTCTAATAACATTTATGCGCATTGCAGTTATAATAATAAAAAAATTAGCCAATCACTTCAAATGAAAAGATATTAAAATTTTACTCACTTTATTGACAAAGGACGCTTTAATCGCGCACCATTATTGAACGAGATCGTAACGTTTTACTTTTGAAACGTCCGTCGTACATTGCACTGAAATGCTGTACTTTTCAGAAAGGAATATTTTAGAATACTTCTCTCTTAATTATCCACTGCCGCTCTTGGTTGTTATTAGATTGGAGCGAGTTACCAAGTACGCAGCCGTGCTTCCTGCCTTTGAGGTTCTTACGGAATTTTCACGAACTTTAAAACAAATTAATTACTGTAATAATCACTACTGATGCAGCAGCTTATTAGCTGTCTGTAAAATGTAAGGTTAGCATTCTGAAATATATATTTATCTGTAACAAGAAAGTTTTTTCAATCATTCAAATTTTCATTGCTGCATTACATCCTGTGTGTAACTTTATAATACATAATTATCATTTATAATAATCTAATATTATAACTAATTCCGAATTCGCATGTTCGCGTATAATATAGTATGTATTACAACGCGTTCTGAAAGTTTGCGCAATGATTGTTTAATATGCATAAAATTATTAAATGTGATCTCCATGATTGAACATACAAATGCATACGTGTAAGCTAAGTACAGCGTGGAAGATGATTAAATCGCAATCATTGGTTGCGATAGTAACAAATAATTATGGCTAATTGTTTAGTTATGTTCTACCCGTGTAAACCACATGTATAATTAATCATCAATGTAAATATTGTTGCCGCATTAATGATCACTAAATAATTGATTTGACCGATATGGTCCTCGTGTCACCGTTCTTCTTTATTTATACATTATCGTTCATTAATTCCTACTCTTTGATAATTAATTAATTTGAACTAATTTAACTTTTGAACATTAATTTTCCACGCTATTACATTTTTTTTAATCAAAAAATATCCAATTACAAAATATTATGAGATTCGATTTTAAATCATTTCATAATGATACGAGCAGAGCAGAGTTTGCGTCTCTTTCTGCTTTTGTATATAATATGCATCCGTGCATCAAAAGAAGGCAATATATTGCACTATACACGGTTAACTTTGTAAATGCTCACACGAGAGTGTAATATCGGCTCGCAATTACGTCAAAGAGGCCGTAGACGAGATCACTTGCACGCAAACGTGCACGCAATGAGCAGTCTTGACACTTAATCGGCGTATTAAGTCAGCGACGACGCAAAGAGTTGTAGAAGCAACAGCTCGTCAAAGACGTATCTTGATCTTATCAATGGCAAGCGCAACGTTTCATATCTCGTTGTCAATAAGTAATAATAAAGGAGGAAGCTGCGAGACGAAATAAGACGATTTTAACATCGCCTAATATCATCGCGATGCATCGAACTAGGACGCGTGTTTGACATTTCAATCAGAAAAAGCCATTAGTCACTAAAAATCCCTCGCGTTTTCGATGAATAATTAAGAAATGTCGGATTGAAGGTCAATCAAGCTCGAAATGCTGGTAAAGTACCTTGTATAGACAAAAAGACGATAACGTAAGAAATACGATAATGTGACGAAATACGATAGTGTGACGATAATAGACATATAGAATTGCATAATGTTAAAGTTGATATACAATAATATACTTTGGTTTATTTAGGACAAAAGAAAAAGAAGAGCAAAGGAAAATGTTTATTATAGATATTGAGAAAATAAGAATTATAACAGAACATTAATTATTTAGTATAATAAGGAGATAAAAGTTTTGTACTATGTAAATTTGATTCATTTCTATTAATAACTTTTATATGTGGATTTGATAACTTTTATATGTGGATTCATTTCTGTCAACAGCTTTTCTTATAATTAAAGTTAGATAGACGTTTCGATAATCATTTCATTATCTTCTAAGAAATCAACTGATTTTATAAGCTTTTTTATTATAAACTGGAATTATCGGTTTGATTGATCGTCATTTGTAGTCTTGCAAAACGTCTAAAGTACAACAGCTTTTACTATTCCAAGACAACTCTCGCGAAATGTATGTCACTCACGCTGACGCTGAAAAGGATTTACAACAGCACCCAATTAGAGTGGCAAAACATAGATGGAGAGAGAGAGAGAGAGAGAGAGAGAGAGAGAGAAAGGAAAGTGGAAGAGAGAGAGGAGGATGGAAGAGGAAGAGTGAAACACGAGCAGGTTGATTCGTGGCTCGGAGTGGTGAGTCGAAGTAGGTACTGTTTGACTGAAGCAGGTGTTTAATTTAGCAGTACTTCGTAACACATACGTCCGTAGCATGTTGCAAACGTAAAGGCGGAGAGTCACGATGCAGCATACAGCGAGAGAGAACGAGCGAACGAGAGAGAACGATGTTGGAACCTCCCCCCCCCCCCGTATCGCTCGCAAGAGGGTGCAGAAGTGGTGTGCTCTGTGTGGATTAAAGAAAGCAGGAAAACATCTTTGTCTCTCTTTCTGCTTCTTCTTCTTCTTCTTCCTCTTCTTCTTCTTCTTCTTCTTCTAGATAGCTTTATCTATCATTCTCTCTCTCTCCCCGCTGCTTCACCTTGGTGAGAAGGAGAAGCAGAATGGGGTGAAGGAGTTGAGCGGAGTGGGCTCTTGGCTTTAGCGTGCGCGGCCTGCCTACTCATGGTAATTAAATGCCAGGCAATTTACAGAGCATGCATTTACCGAAGGCAGGGCCACGGCACCGCACGCGGCTTTCTGTTTATACCCGCAAGCTCGTCACCGTTACATGTATACAATGTCTGCCGAGATACACACGACTTAGGCGCGCGCGGAGCAACTCATCCATCTATCCTTTCGGCCCTGAGTTTTCAGCTCTTCGTAGGCGCCCACCGTAGCCGGTCTAGTTGATTTGAATCCATTCAAGATAATTAAGCACATTTATGCCGCTCGATCGTTCGTTCACTTCCTTCTCTTTACAAACGAAAGAGCAAGTGTATATACTCAATTCGCAAGCATTCACTCAATTCGGCTGAGAACTGTGTACACATTTAAATGTAATTGACAGGTCTTTTTCTTCTTTCACAAATATCTCTTTTTTTTAGACAGTTGTTCCACGAAATTTGCGAGTCGCACGCGGATATGTACACTGCAATGTATATGACTTCTCAAAAATAATTTCAATTCGGCTAATTTAAAAATCAGGGATATCACAAAAATATGCAGGTCTATCCCTAAATAAAATACACGAAATACATTTGATATATTCCCTACAAATAGTATAATACAGTGCAATAATAGGACAACGTATATTACATACATCAGAACAGGCAATATATTTTGGGACGTATTGTAGATGTTACGGCCGTTCCGCCAAATGCAAAAAGCGTTCGCGATGCTGATAAATCGGAAAAATGTAGAATTGAGATGTTTCTGCAATTTAAACAGCAATTCGTTTCGTTTGATGAAAAATCATTCGATATATGTATACGTGACCGTAAAAAAAGTTTTTCGGCAAAATCCGGTTAAACAGGCATTTTTCAACATCTGAATTCGCGGGTTGAGGTTGCTATAATCTGTTATAAACGGAATTGTACTAAACTGAGCTGAATAGGTGCTGTGAGCGTTTCGCTTTGTAGACAACTTTTTCGTCGATAAAAGTACCGTTACGATAAAAGCTTCACGTAAGTGAATATCGTTTACAAGCCACAAAGATTATCGTTAGAGAATCGCCGATGAAAGAAATAAGAATGTATCGATGACTTAAAATGTAAATACCGAATGACGAGAAAATATAAAGATTTAGAAAGAAATTGTACACTTGTATTAAAGGATGAAGCAAATAAAAAATGCGTCAAACAAACAATACAATTTATTTTTTAATTTTTCATATCTGTGTAAAAGCAAACTAGCGTTATATATAATCAGAATATACTTTATAATTAATTTCAAAAGTAGATGTAAAAATTGTGTTTTAAATTATCATAGATAAAACTATCATAGAATTACGTTTACGATTTCTTAACTGAGTTATTATCGAACCGCCAATGAATGAATATGAATGTATGAATATCGGAAACTAAGCAATTCTTATAAAATGTCTTCTTAACCCTCGCCAAATAAATTATTTAACAAGTTCTCTTTTCCGAGATTCAATGGCTAATATCGATAGACAAATAATTGATGAAGATATGACCCGACGGTTTATAAATAAGGTGACAATTTTAGAACGCGCCTCTCTCTGAAACTCTCTCCGACGGACAAATGTCAAGCGTCTATCGTCACGGGAGTTGAAAGATATTGCCGAAAAAGTCGCGGGGCAAGAATTGGAAAAGGGATAAAGTTCTCTGCGAGGCGTTGAAAGGTGAATCGGAAGTTGGCGTTGCACACAGACAGGACTGGCTTTAGATATCAGCAATACAATCAATACATTCAGTAATGCATTTTTCAATAAGTTTAATACACTGCATAGTTCAGGAAACACATAGGATTCTTGAATTTAAACTGTGTAAATTAAACTTTGACCAAAATGGTAAAAAAATATAGTGCCTAAAAAAAGGATAGTAAAGCGAGACAAACATGACCAGGCTCGTTTGTTCGGAGCATGAGGGAACTCAAAGCTGATACTGCGTAAGGATGAAATCCTCTCTATCCCGAAGGACAGAGTTACAGATTCGAGAGCTATGTCGTGCGAATGTCTCGTCGCTGTGACACTCTCTCATGGTTTTCGTCGACGATTGACACGGCGTGGCAAAAAGTCCCCGGAGGGTGCGTCACGCGTGTGATAAAACCCCGGACGCGATAAGGAAAGTTATGGCCGCAAGCGCGGATCGGAAGCCGCGACTATTCCTCTTCGCTCCAAAGCCGTTTAATTCCTTCTCTCTCCTTCGGTACTGGCCTGTCAAACGACAGAAAAGTATTGGGTTAACGCCTGGCTCTCGACACTGGCTGTGATTCGCCATCGCTAATTTATTGAACGCCGCGCAATAAAACGACGTATCGGAGAAAAACGAAAAATTAATCTACGCAGCGAAGAGATTTACCTGTGCTCCGTTTCGATTTGCCAACTATTTATATTGCCTCCTCGTATAAAAGTAAAAATTTTTCTATCGCCTATCAGTTATGATTGTTATTAATATTTAATCTAAATATCAATAGAAATCTTTCGTTGCAACATAGAAAAAGTATTGGCAAATTATTATTTCATGAAACATTTATTACATTAGAAACTAGATTAATCAATTTATCGTCAAATACTGCATTATAATTATAATGTCATTATAATACAGTTATTATTATTATTATACTAGAAATGCATAACCAATGTATTATTTATGCCATTATAATCTATAATAATATTAATATCTAATGAAATTTTCAGGATGAAGAGCACAATGTGCAATAGCCAATTGAGCTTGCACTTCGACCTCGCAATCGATGTGCAAATCTCTAGATACCACATCCCATGGGGACCGACGTCTCGACGTCTCGTTAAAGTTCTTGCGCTCTGACCAATTTCCACCGAAACCTGCCGAGATAATGCCCATTTGTGTAGTATGATGAATCAATTTCCAATCTGATCTTATCGATTTGATCTTTACTCAGAATTATATAAAAGTATAAAGAGTTCTGAAAGAAATTATCCGTGCCAGTGGAATAATGTTGCAATGACGGTGATGTTTATGCTGAAGAACAAGGGCAGTCGCAACACAAAATCGATTACACCAGCAGAATCAGATGCCAAATTTAACTATTTTGTGCTAAAAATGTAGGAATCAAGCAATATTTGTGTAACGCGAGCTAAATACTACTCATCTTTTATAGCATTTCATATATAAACTATTCGATTCTAAATGAATTAAATAATCATTTTTGGAAGTAAAAAAATATGATTTCTTGGAATTTTAATCATTTGGTAACATATATTGTAGTCTAGAAAATTCTAAAATTATAGTAGGAGAAAACGGGGACGAACCACGGGGTAAAATAACCCAGTCGCTAAATGTCTGTCGTAAATATGGAATTAATTTTCTTTTTAACCGTTTTTTAACTATTCAAAAGTTGCATTCTAATGCCTTGAATTTTTGAATTATTTATTAACAACTGTCTAGGGCAGGAGTTCTTAAACTTTATTTTTCATGTACCGCTCAAATATCTACACAAACAGTCATGTACCACCAATTAAAATTAAGATAAATACTGCAGTGTATAGCATGCGTATGCTACACTTAAGCAATGTTAGAACATGTGATCCCCCTTACCGCAATTATCACACCCCCCCTCATGAAATGCACGGTCTATGTTTGTCTATGTATAACTCGCGTACCACCTGGAAGACTTCCACCAGCAGTACGCGTACCATAATTTGAGAAACCCTGGGGTCTAGGGGTACCTTCAAATGGGGTAAAAAGGAGCATTGGATATGGGATAAAATGGCTTAATTAAATATGTATCTTTTTTTATATTTTATCCTTTTTGTTCTTATAAGAAATAATCAAGTAATATTTAATTATCGTAAATCGAAGAATAATGTCCTGATATACTAATCACAGCTTATATTGTTATATTATTATGTTAAAATGTGTTATGTTAATATATTAAAATATTATAATATTACAAAATTACTAATTATGTGTTTCTATCGGAAAATATTTTATAATAAAAAGTTTTATATTTTATAATGTAAATGTTGTATAAGATGAAGTTGCTATTCTAAATTAATCAATTAAGTCTCAGTTGATTAGATTTTGAATTAATCACTGATTTACTTCTTAATCCAATTTACTTTATGAAATGATTTATTTACCTTGTAGATGGGGTAAAACAACCAAAAGTTTTACTAAAAGCTTAATAAAAATTAAATTTGATAAGTTTTAGAAATTTAATATTCTAATCACGAAATAAATACCCTAAAGTTTCTTCATCTATAATTTCAATCATTTAGTCTAAATAATGCAAATGACATACATTGTCCTTTCATGCTTAGGAATTTTACTCCGTTTTCCCCTATATAAAAAATTTGTAAAATTCGTTATATTTATAATGATACTTCTTTTTAGAAGTTAAATTTTTTATGTGTTTTCCAGAGAGTTGGGTAAGTCAATATTTTTTTTAACTAAATTAAGTTCAAATTAATAGCTTATAAAATCAATTTAGAAGAGTTACATAAACGAAAAACAAACTCAGTTAAAAGTTACATTAAGATTAAATTAACTTAAGTTAAATTAAGTTAATTTTAAAAAACATTATTTATATTAAATTAAAATGTCGTAATTCTTTAAAGTTAGACCCTTAAATATAATTATAATATGAATTATCAAATAAATTTAATCTTCTATTTGTAAATTAAGTTTATATGAGATACAAAGAAATATTGTTTTTATGTGGGAATGTTTTTTCATTTATAATTTTTTTCTTTTACATAGATAAATTTTTAACTTAATAAAAAAATGAAAGTTAATATCTTTTCAAAATAACTAATTAAAATTAAAAAATTAACTTATTTACAATTAACTAAGTTAAATTAAAAGTTATTAACTTTTTTTAACTTTATTAT
The DNA here is from genome assembly GCA_003063835.1 of Aphaenogaster floridana. Classification (NCBI taxonomy): domain Eukaryota; kingdom Metazoa; phylum Arthropoda; class Insecta; order Hymenoptera; family Formicidae; genus Aphaenogaster; species Aphaenogaster floridana. The sequence continues at coordinate 673,257 of NJRP01000056.1, forward strand.
TTAACAAAAAGGTTTATTAGATGTAACCGACACAACTAGCCAAATTTATTTAAAAAATCACAATGTTTCGACCATTGATTCTGGTCCTCTTCGGGTGTTAATAAACATTCTATGAATTTTCAGTAATAAGCAAACATCGTCTTTCTCATAACCATGACTTTAATTGGTCAAGTCCTGAAATTTTGCATAAAGAAAAACACACAAAAAAACGAGAGATCGCGGAAATGTTTCTCATCAAAAAACATAAAAACACGATCAACGTACGGAAGGATATCGACTATTTGTCTGCGACTTATAATTTAATAATAAATGATACATAATATCAATTCGTCCTCTCTGTATTGTTCGCTTATTTATTCTTTTGACAACAGTTGAGTGTTACAGACGTGCTTCTTAACACGTTCTTTAATTACTGAACATATTTTAAGTTTTGAAAGTTTTTAGTTTTTGACTATTTTATTTTCTGTGACTACTGATATATCTTCTTCTGACTTGACTCGAACAACGTGTAAGTCAACTCATCAGTTTTTGCAATTTTTGTAATTTATGGCAACAAATCTTATATTCTTTTCTCTTCAGTCTATGATTTTTGGCTTTATTGGGCACTACGCCACATTTATAGAATGTTTGTCTCTTAATTTATATATGATAATTTATTAACACCTGAAGAGGACCAGAACCAATGGTCAAAACATTGTAATTTTTTAAATAAATTTGGCCAGTTGTGTCGGTTACATCTAATAAACCTTTTTGTTAATTATTCACCGGCAAAGAAAAGTTTTTTATTGCTTGTTTTTATTATTTAACTTTTAACTTTTTAACTAGTTGCTACCTGATGTTTTCAGAAGAAAAAAAACATGTTATTGATTTGTTGATTTACAAAGTCACTTTTCTTCGAAATTAAATCTCGTATCAAATATTCTGCTCGAAAATATTATTATATAACATGTGCGTGGAAAGTGCCCATTCCGCGCGTTTCTTTTCAAGAAACGCGCGCAATGGGCCACTTTCCACGCACGTGTAATATAAAATAGTGTGTGTAACACGTGCGAGTTGACAATTGTAAACTCGTGCGGGTGATCGCAATCGCCTTCTCCGCGCTCGTGTCCAATTGTCAACTTCCCGCACTTGTTACACAAATAACTATTCTCGATATTTTCGATTTATTTTTACACGAGGACTCATCTTTTCTGTTATGTTACGACACAGTTACATGTTACACTCTGTATACATCGCTGTACCTTCGCCCAATTTTGCGCCACTCTAGAGCCTCGCCCTTAAGGCGTCGCACAGACCAAATTTACTTACATCGACGTGTACAGGGTGTCTACGAACCTCCGAGGCTCTGCCTAGTTATGCCATGGTGCGGGCGTACATCATCAATATAGCGAGTCGTGTAAATTCGCCTTTGCGGATCACACGACTCCCCCGCGTTTGTGCGCGTTCCATCGGGGTGACAGCGTGTCGCTCGGTTGCAGAGACTAAACCGCGTTACACAGGCGGCGGTGCATTGTGTAAATATGCATGCGGCTAAGCCGAAGAGTCGACTCGACTCCGCGAAATCGAGCACGCCTGAGAACGACGACGACACGACGTCAATGGGCGTCGAACCAAGACTCGTCGTCGTTATCATTGCCGACGTCATTACCGCAGGCCGTCGAAGCGAATGCTCCATCCGCTGAAGTAATAATGCGTGCAACAATACCGACAGCCGTCGTCGTCTTTAGGGATACACATGCCACCACCACATAAGCTCGGTTCTTGTTTACGTTGTGGATTACGGGCCATCAACTTCGTACCGACGTAAATTTCCTCGATGACTCGTTAACGATCCGGCAACAATATTTTACACGACGACATACATATATCTTTACTATTTGATTGTTTCAGATATATGTATATAATATATCATTTTATATATTATATACAGTCGTTGTGCCTAAATAGGGACAGTCATAGGGTTGCCATCCATCCTCTTTTTCCCGGTCCCTCTTTTTTAGGGCGTCCGGGGACGTCCGAGGGGATTTTTCGAATGTGTCCGGGGTAATTATAAATGTCCGGGGTTTAAGGTTTAAGAAGATTTCTAAAAATATTTTGCATTTTAAATTTAATTAACTACATCATATTCAGTCACTTCAATTTACTGATAAAAACCAATTGTTTTGTGCTGATTTGGTTCTTTAATATATTTCATATTATTTGTTACTTTATTGATATTTTAAAAATACCAATAACGATATAACACGTACATAGGTATAGGTACAATAAGGTAGAGAGAGATATATCTAATAATAAACCTTTTTTTTAAATAAAAACATGTTTAATTTATGCATTTTACTCTAAGTACTATTGAAAACAAGATATAAAATAATTATTCATTTATTACAAAACCTGTGGTCGCTAACGTAGTAAGAATATTTCTAATTAATCAATTTGGCCAGTTGTTGTCGAATATAATTTACTTTGATTTGTTATCTATTTACTGGCGGAAGACTATACGTTATTTGTAGTTTATTCATTTATTGTTTATTATAACCAATTTGCTAACCTATTCGCATTTTTATATGCGTCCAGGGTTGCAAGCAAAATGTCCGGGGTTTTTGGCTTACGAGTCCTAGTTTTGAAAATTTTATTATGGCAACCCTACACGGAAAGAATGGTTTTGTTGAAATATCTAAAAATTTGGCCAGATACGAATCTGAAAATAATTTTTGTTGGACCATCAAAATAATTATGTAGGACGCCCAAAATATTTGCTGGAATATCAAAACTTTTTGTAGCATTATCATAATGTTTGAGCATCCCACGTAGTTACTTTTAATGGTCTAACAAAATTATTTTCAGATCTGTATCTGGCTAAATTTTTAGATATTTCAACAAAACTGTTCTTTCCGTATAGACAGGCATCCTAATTCGGGACAATTCTGTTCTAACGTGTAAAATTTTGCGACCGTTTGATGTAAATTAATTCTGATTTCTGCATTACGCGTTCTAATAACCCCGTTTTCCATTAAAAAATTATAAACGTAGAATTTTTTATCCAAACGCCCGCACGAAAAGAACGGTTTTGCTGAAATATTAAAAAATTGGCCAAATACAGATCTGAAAAATAATTTTGTTGGATCATCAAAATAATTATGTAGGACGCCTAAAATAGTTGTTAGAATATCAAAACTTTTTGCAGCATTATCATTATGGAGTGTCCTACATAATTATTTTGATGATCCAACAAAATTATTTTTCAGATCTGTATCTGGCCAAATTTTTTAATATTTCAGCAAAACCGTTCTTTCCGTGCGTGGTTGCAGAAAGTAAAAAGTTTGAGACACCCAATTATTTGGAACGCGTAATGCAGAAATCAGAATTAATTTACATCAAACGGTCGCAAAATTTTACGCGTTAGAACAGAATTGTCCCGAATTAGGATGCCTGTTCCTATTTAGGCACAACAACTGTATATAATTACTGTTGTGATTTTTGCATTAAGTTTTTATATTCTTTTCTCATCATATTACAAAGTTAACAGCAACAATGTAATTTTCATAATGAAAGAGCTAAATTCATTCTTATTTTTTAATAACGTGTGTAATAAAGCATATGTTAAAAATATTTAAAGAGAAAAGGAAATGTTAGCGACTGAAAAAGTTAAAAATTTGTTGTTCGCAAAAAAAATAATTTATCTCAATCTCCAAAATTATAATCCAGCTTTAAAAACTTCTGATATAAAAAATAATAACATGCAGAAACATATTTCAGTTTTTAGATTACAGGATCTAAAAGCGTTTCTCTATTTCCTCGCGCGGCAGTTTGTATTTTCGTCGAATTTGCGCGCATTGTAGCTTTATTAGCTTCTCCCCTGTTTCTCAATCCAAAACTCGACGAGCACGTCCAACCGGCGCTAACACGTATGAATGAAACGTATCTCCCGCTTGGTTTAAAAAAGTCGCGTCAAGCCACGAGGTTGTTATCTCCCTCCTTTTTTCCGTATTGTAACGGACATTTGGTATAATTCAATGGCGACGACTGTATCTGCTTTTCTATAGACGGACGCGTTCGAGGGTTTCGAGTCGACGAGTCGTGACCGTTTTCATCCGGACGAACAGGAAGCGTCGAACGAAAACGGCGCGAATTTCATACTCGAATTCATACTCTGATTAAAAATTCGAAACGAGCGAAGGACGGCCTCGCGGGAAACGCACGATGCGCCCGTACGCACAAAACGCGCTTGTATCCGTGCGCGCGTGAATTCCCTTCTTCCTTCCGCAGCTCGAGCGAACTTTTTTCTGAAACGTCGAGCAACAATGGCTCGTCCGCGTCCATCGGGACGCCGCGCCGTGTCGCGACGCGCGGGACAGAATAAAAAGAACGAAGCCCGAAGCTTGACGTATGTCGATGACACGAGGAAAGAGAAAAAAAAAAGGCAGTCCCGGCTGACTTGACGAAGCGTTTCGTCTATGATCAACGCGAGCACACCGCATAAGGTCTAAACCGTAAAACACGTTACTCTTCTCCGTTATATCGTGTGTCTGTATGCGGTAATCTCTCCCCAAAAAAGTGGAAACTGAATATGCTGCGATTACGAATGCGTACGATACATTCAGATCACACAATATTGCTTATTTCGTATCACTTCTCCCTCAAAGGAACGCAATCATCAGTTTCAAATAAAAAGCAAAAATATACCTCGGTATTGGGAATTTAAAATATTAACGTGCTCGGTTATTTGTGCTGCAGCCGTGAAATACCCGCGCTAGGACCACGGGCTTGTTCCGCGTTCATGGTTTCGTTCTCTTTCTTCGTCCGCCTTTTCCACCCTTGTGCGCACTCCCTGGTAAATCCCGCGAGGCGTCGAGGGAACTAATCTTACGGCGCTTCCATTATTACCGCGAAATTCTTCGCGACGGTGAGCGTACACCCCCGGCTTACCTCGGGCACGACCTTTGTTAGCGCCTTCCGCGCTATACTTCACCCCTCCCTTCCTCCCTCACCGCGAAGCCTGATGAGCGCAACGTTAAATCGAGAGGCCGCCGCAACCAGCAAACGGCAACAGCTATCGCGTAAATCAAAGGTACGGTGTTGTACCCCGCGCAGCCATCCGAGCTCGTCCGAGATGCCGTAAAATGCAATTAAACCCTTCCCTCCTTAACAACTCCTATTCGGCGTTTTTCATTTAGCGCGTTACAGCGCAATCGTTGGAGCGCGAGAGCCGCACTGTGCTTCTCGCCACACTCGTTCTACTGTCATTAATAAAAAATACAAAGCGACGCAAAAGGAGAGATACAATATCGGAGTTTCCGCGTTCCGCCTCATCACGCGTGCGACAAAAATCGCGAAGGAAACAAATCAATAGATGGACAGATTTATTTATTTATTTATTTCCGCCCAGTAAAAACTTTCATTCATCAACCACTGAAGGATCGACATATTCATGAGCAAAAAATTTACACCCGTCCGAGTTATAAATAAATTAATATGATGTTTCTCTCGTAACGGACTTTATATCATAAAACGGACGGTATCATTAAAATGTATCACTGTGTTGATCGGCGTTTCCACAAGCCGTGACTCATGTCGACTTTTTAGACTACGTGAGCCGTTCGAAGATCGCTCTCGTCTTACAAGATGCAGCGTCAATGGAGAAAAGTTCTGGGACTAATCTTGAGTGCGAGACGCGGACCGAAAAGAGAAAAGATAAAAGAGCCAGCGCGCGAGAAAGAGAGAGAGAGAGAGAGAGAGAGAGAGAGAGAGAAGCGGAACGAGCACGAACGACTAGAGCGACCGGCGTTTAAGGGTGAACATCACAGTACGCGACTTTCCGGTCACGTTCGACCGACAATTCAATTGTCGCAGGACATTTGGACTGCTCGTCGAGTTTCCGGTTTCGTGTTCTTCGGTGCTTTTAAAGACACTCTCCACGGGCCACCAGAACTACACGAGCGGCTCGTCGACCTCCACGGGCGAAGGGTATAATCTTTTGCTTGTAAAATGGGTCCAAAGGTAGAATACAGTCTCTACTTCGAATCGAACATTTGCGTCAAACTAAAAGCTTTCAACGTTCGTATTTCGAACCAGTACGATTCAAAATTTTTAGAGACTATACGTAGTATAGTCGGAACCCGGGGCATAACGGGAACGCTAAAGTTTATACAACTTTACAACGTATTAAAAATAAATAAATGGACTGCGTTTGGCACCAAAATATTCTTTGAAATATCCACTATAAGGAAAATACGAGTTTTACTACAAAAGAATAGTTTAAAAGGACGAAATTATTGTTTTTCGAAAACATGAGTTAATCTTAGTATGGATTTTATGCGGGGCATAATGGGATACCTTATGAAACTTGTTTATTTCTTAAATATTAATGTCCAAAACTTCTTAGAAATAATTTTTTACAACACGCAAAATATGTAAAAATGTATTATTACACTTTCAATTATTAATAATTATCACACTTTTCTTATTATAGTATACCTACATTTTTCTCATTAAAATATAAATAAATATTATTACAATATAGGTAAATAAAAATCAAAATGTGGTGTAATAATTTTTGGTACAATATATTGCACAACATAACATATACATATACTGATATATCATATGAAAAAGAAAAATAAAAGAAATGTCCCATTATGCCCTGAAATGTATAAGTTTACTTTAGGTAATATAAATTATTACTGATAATCGATATTTGCACAGACACTTTACTAAATCGACAAGAAAAGATCATTTAATAACATAAATATACTTACGGTAATAAAAAATAGAATTTTTATCTTTGCTTACCATATGTAAATGTCTCAAAGAAACTGTAACTCAGTCGCGGAGAGCATAGCGAACGCATTAAATAATTTCTAGCATCTTTCAGCTAAAAATAATATGGAAACTAATAACGGCACGCGGGTAGGAACATCTAAGAGTAATAATTTCCATACATTTCATTACATGGCAGCATCTCTGTAAAGAGATATCGACCATATCCCATTATACCCCGTGGTCCCATTATGCCCCGCCTTCCCCTATCTTTCGACTGTAGTCGCAACTAAATTGCAAGACGCTAATCGCTGTAATGATCGTGTTGATTATAAATGTTTGAAAAGGGATGATTCTATCGTTAAACAGTTAATCGATGTAATTTTAACGACAAAAATTAGCTTACAATTAGCCTCTTTCCGCCACTTTCCGAATGGACATACGAAACACTCGTGACTCATATATAATATCCATAAACAATGCTGCGATCAAGCGCTTAATCAAACGAACACATCGCTCGTTCGGAAGATAGATAGGCGATAGCTTTAACGATAGGCAATAAAAATCGTGCGTTTCTCACCGTCGTTATCTGCGCGCTCGACGATTTACGACTATCGCGCGGCCACCATCGGATTCTTACACCTAAATAATTTAATTCATCCGTCCGCGATGTGTCCACGAATCGTGTGCTTGTAATGTAATAATCGCGTGATCGCACTCCATGGTAAGATTCCATCACGGGGTTTAATCGCATAATCGATAGAGCTCGTCTCTTTGAAAAATATATCCCGGCTCGGAGAGATCCCGCGCGGGCGTGTGCGCCCGATCCATAATTTTCTACAATTTCCACTCGTAAATCGCGAAATACTAGCGTTTTGTCCACGTGAGGGATAAAATCTTACCATCCGCGGATCGTCAAGAGCGAATTGTATTTCATATAATGATCAATAAATTTATATAACGCTTTTGTTGCGTGTATATGCGTGTGCGAATTGTTGGACGGACAGACGCACGAAAAGAATGATTTTGCTAAAATATCTAAAAATTTGGCTAGACACAAATCTGAAAATAATTTTGTTGGGCCATCAAAATAATTATGTAGGACGCCCAAAATAGTTGCTGGAATATCAAAACTTTTTGTAGCATTATTATAATGTTTGAGCGTCCCACGTAGTTACTTTTGATGGTCTAACAAAATTATTTTCAAATCTGTATCTAGCCAAATTTTGAGATACTTCAGCAAAACCGTTCTTTCCGCGCGGACAATAGACATTATATTTTTTCAGAAAAGATTACGATTTTTGGGTATACACGGAAAGAACGGTTTTGCTGAAGTATCTAAAAATTTAGTCAGATGCAGATCAGAAAATAATTATGTTGCACCATCCAAAATAATTATGTAGGACGCTCAA
>NJRP01000056.1:681907-702447 GCA_003063835.1 Aphaenogaster floridana
TGCTTATAATATACAAGTATGTGTTATATTCTTTCTATATGTAATCAAAGTTTTGTTAAAATTCATTATAGGATTCGAAATAAATTTTTTGTTAACAAAAATCTCGAGATATTCATATTGTCCGGGTAATAAGCAGTTAAAAATAAGAGACTTCCCAGCAAATTAAGTTCCAAGAGAGACAATTAAATCATATTTCTCAGTTGATTTTATATGCATTTGCATGCTAATTTTAATAAGAAATTTAGTTATAAAAAAATATACAAGTGAAAATGTACAAATGATAATTTTTTTATCGCCAAGTAAAAATCGTCTACAAATTGATAAAAAGAAGCTATAGTTAAAATCATTATCCGGCAATCCTTTTTCCGACATTCCGTATGCGCTCTCATAACAGAGATTAATCTATTTCTAAACTACTTACATTTTATCATTCAAAGGATAAACTCACGAAAGTATTTCAATATATCGCGAGTCGAGAAACAGCACGGCTCGTGAGAAGCGCCAAAATGAAAAGGGAAAGGCGCAGTTTCTTCTGACAGATTCGTTAAGATTCGTAAATGCTTCGACCAAATCTTGTTTCGGTTCCGTGCGGAAGAAAACGGCGGACTCCTCGAGCACTCCTCTGTTCGCAGCATGTACTTACATTAAGTTCGACCGGTAATGCATCTCGATGCAACTGCACGCGCCACATCTCCCGTCGAAGACCGGTTGGGCCGAAAGTTTGCGAGTAGTTTCCGCGCCGACGAAGTCGAGGGGAGTTGAGTAGAAGTTTGGTGCTGCGGGGTGACGGGCGCGGGTATGGTTTCAACAAGAGGGCGGCAAACAATTTTGCGCTCGCTTACCATACCTAGGCCCGGCAGAGTGAAGAAGGCTATCTTAGGAGATCTTAGGAACCTGTTTCGCCTAAATGTCCGTAGTGACGATCGCACTGTCGTCCTGCGTGTCTATCGCTGAGCGAAAAATGGCGATAAGCGACGCTGCGTTTACACTTACGTTCAACATTTGCATAATTGGTATTATACGTGTAGCTCGATGCATCTTAAGGGTACATTCTCATGTAAAATTTTCCAAAAATCGATTTTCCAAAAAGCAGAGGGGCAACAAATGTTTGAGGAAGCTGAAGTCTTACTTTATAGATCAGGAATCGCTGATTAACGGTAAATAATTTAATTATAATATTATTTTTAAAAAGTCTTTAAAAAAACTTTAACCGCGTTTTTCTCAAAACGTTGTTTTTTTGGACGGTTGACACGATTTTCAAAAAACTAACCGATTGATTTTAAATATTCTTGCGGCGTTGTATTCGTAGATAAATTCGCTATCGCGTATACTAGAATAAAACGTTTCTATTGAAAATTAAATTTTTTATTTAACTTTCTTGAACGAAAAAAGTCATTTTTTTGCATCACTTTTTTCAAACACATGCCAACTCGCGAATTTTCAATATTTTTCAATAATCCTAGTATACGCGATAGTCACAAAAATAAACTTTAAGAAAAAATTTTGTTTTTTGATTTCCGACTATTGGATCTCGGGATATCGTGTCAACCGTTTGGTCATCAGAATTTTTCAACGCTGCGCCTCTCAACAGTTTCTTTGGAATTTTGGCCTGAAAATAATGATACAAAAATTTTTTTCACATCTTGAAATGTGCATTAATAAATATATAAAAAATTAAAATTGTCTACCTTATAGTTTTCTTTAAAAAAAATTCCAAAGAAAGCCTTATTTTTAGTGCGGTTACACGAGAATGTACCCTTAACACGATATCGATGCTATCATCTTGACTTTCTGTCAACGTTTGGCAAAAAGTTTTCCAAATGATAATTTCTGCGTTCGGAAATGCAAATCCGAGGCGTCGAATGTGCTTTTAACCTCGAAAATTGTTCGGCAATTCACATCTCTGTTCTTAGATTGGTTGAGGATCACGTGATTCAAGCTCTCTCTGCTAGCTCGCATCTAAGATTTGCAATGCCGAACGCAGCAATTGTTAATACTACGATATTCAACCGATGGATACGATGATACTTCACTACGAATCTATATAGAAATTTGTTTTCTCCCTTAAAGATATAAAAATCGTAAATATCTAACTTTCTTCCTAGAAACCGAATTAATTTTCAAATTTGATTATTTACAAAAATTTTTCTGCCGCAAAATTATTCGCAGTCAATGATACATGTCGATCAACATAAAAAGAAGTTTTCTATTAAAATTCTCGATATTTAATATCACGCTTAATTTTCCAACGTGTCGAACCAGATTTATCAAGTCCTAATGGAAAATATGGCACTCGTTAATCGAAATGCATTTAAGGAAAAGAAACACCGATTGAATTCTCGATATATCTTTTATACAGATTTGTGACTTCGATATAAAGTCGGCTATAATAATCAACTACTTAATCGCTGCAGTTACGTCTGACGTTCGACTGACAGCGGGAACTTACATCAGCACTGCCATCAAAAATGTGGGTTAACATCGCCCTGCTACGGATAATTTTGACATACGCGAGAGAAAATAGGTCGACCTACCACGTCTTTTACGTCAGAAACGTGCGTACCAGCGCGTACTCAGCTCGTGCGAGCACGCGAGCGAGAAATTGAAGCGCGAAGAAATTCTTGCTAGTGCGAACGGCTCAAGAAAACACAAATTCGAGCTACACTTTATCGATCTCGTGGCATAGTCTAGCCTGTAGATCGACATCGAAACTATGCTTTCCAAGCGCGTTCTATTATAATTACAAGAAAAAAATTCATACACCCTATTACATAAATTATACAATTTCTTCTCCAGCTATTTTTATTCAATTTTCTTTAAAAAAACTACGCCTCGTTTCAATATATTAAATATATTTAAAGATTCATAATTTTAATTTTGATAAAATATTCTGATATATTTAGAATTGATAATTTTGCAATCAAAAAGATCAAAATATCAATATTTATTGAGGTTAAAGCGAATTTAAAAAGAGAATATTTTAACCAAATTTGAATGAGGTAAATAAGTAACAAGATTATATTCTTCTCTCTCTCTCTCTCTCTCTCTCTCTCTCAACTAATTTAAAACAAGCTTTAAAAAGTAAAATGTATATATATATATAGAATAATTTAAAATTTAATTATAATTATATCTGCAGTTAAACGTAATATAATCAAAAATTAAAAATTTATAAAAAATAATGATTTCTTTCGTTATTTTGGTTATAGATAAATCAGTTCCAGATTTGTCTGAAAATATATCGTTAAGAATAAGGTCATAAATCGTAAAATTCCCTTTTTATGATATATAGTTCCTTGGCATTTATTTTTCTCGACGTGGTACCAACACGCAAACCTCACTATATATTAAAACCTTATTATGAAATCCGATTGTAATATGTGACACTGACAGAAGTTAATGGAACACTATTACCAAAAAGGAGGGCAAGTTTCAACATGATTTCCCGTTTATGTAAATGCAGCGTCTTCGTTCTGTGCGTTCTATATGTTGTCACAATAGCACATGCTTATACTACAAATAAAGTAAAGTAAATTTACACAAATCCGCCCGTTAGTAAATTGTAAGTAAATTGTGTGAAAAAAAACCGTAGCGCGTAGCAGACCTTACATTCGCGGGTACATGCTCGCATGTCCGTCGAAAACGTGCCGGAACGTGTTAGAACGAAATCTCGCGTTAAGCACGAAGTCGCACGAAGTTGAAGACCTAAGTGAGAGAAATCGGCTCGGTGTGACGTTGAAACAGTGGCTTGTGACTCTTGCGCGAGCAAGACACGCCTCAACACGCTCGAAATGTTCCCGTAATAATATCACATTTGCCGATCAGAATGGCGAACAAGAACACACGAAAGACTCAGAGTTTTCAAGGAGAAGTTTTTAAGGAGAAAGAAAATAAAAACTTTTCTAACATTATTCATCTTCCCCTACGTCGTATAAACTTTTTTTACGATGACCCATATCAACCCTTCGACTTATATGCCTCAAAGTGTACACAGATCCAAATGTACCATTGATATGCTTCCAGACGAGAGCTGTATGATCTTGAGGCCGTTCGATCTGTCTCGAGCCGCGCGCTCAGCCGAGGACGATTCAGGACGAACGAACGAAGGTCGTTACCGGCGCGGAAAGAACCCCGATCCATCACGCCGCTACACGAACGACGGAAATCGATCGATCTCGGGACGGAAGCGGCGGCACGAAAACCGAGGAGGAACCAACGGTGGATCCGATCGTTACGACACCGCGCGCGCCGTATCGCCGAGGCACGCGAGCTACCTCGAGGAATCGATATTTTCAAAAGTTCGCGTACGTACTGAGGTGGTCTGAGATAGTATGTTCTATCCTACGACATTATATTCGTATAATAACATCTCGTGACACTTCAGTGTTTGGAATGGAGTGGTATATCATTTTATTACGGAGATTGCAGGAACGAGACGTACCTAGTTATTCCATATCACATTTTACATTTTATATGTAATTATTACGTGCTCGGTAAACGTTTAAACGTTCGCTTACGTTCCCCGCATTTAAAACTTAACATTTCGAGTACCCCGCGTCACGGATTGCGCGGATCGACAAAGTGTAGGGCTAGGTCGCCGCGGTCGACGTGTCAATGATTAGTTTCCCTTCGTCTCGTAAATCGAGAGGGCGAAAACATGATCGCGGCCAAAGCGTTCGCTAAACTTGCGCGCATGAGGTAAACGTGAAAGTTCGCCGAGGACGAGAGCGTCGGTGAGGATTTGCAGACGGGTACTCGGTAAAGCCGTCGTAAATACACGTCTCGTTGCTAATTAGCGCCGGTTTCGACTATTCGCGGTAAATTATATCGTAGACAACAAAGCGGGTAACTATCCGGTCAGGGAACAACGGCGAATCTCCGCACCGAAAAACTAACGAGACAGCGCACGAGAGATGTTTCTTCCGATATGCGTAAATTCTCGCGGGATTAATTAGCGATACTGGTGGTGTATTCGATTGCGCAATCGTGAAGGAAGAAACAATGAATGGCGCAAAAGACAGACAAAGCGAATACTTTTGCGATATGCTATAAAATGTAATTGTAAATATATAAAATGGATATATATTTAAATAAAATAAATGTATTTACATAGAATGGGAAAGTTACTATCAATCTTCAAGCATCTGTAGTATTTAAAATAAACAAGAAAAAATTGGGAAACAGTCTGAAGATCATCTGTTTTCGAGTTATAAGACGTTTCTAGTCAAATTTTACCTATAGCGAATATTCGATCTGTCCATTTCAATATACACTTGCGCACGTTTTCTTCAAAGAATTTTCTACACGTTTCCTAGATTTCCTAGATTCCACTCATATTTCCTGACAACGGTTCTGTATCCGCTGTTCCGATTTTTGCAATATACCGCCTTGTATTGTACACCATATTCTTTAAGTGGCCCCAGAAATGTTAGATCTTTGAGCATATGCGACGTTCTTCAAGAAAAGATATACTCGAAAGTATATTAAAATAAATGGAAGACATATATTGAACATTTGTTATAAACGACAGTAACATTACAGAAAACGTTTTACAACTCGGAAACAAATGATTTTCAAACTAAATGAAGACTTTTTCATTTGTCATATTAAAATTTTTCTGCACATCTTCTAGATACCGTACACGGAAAGAATGGTTTTGCTGAAATATCTAAAAATTTGGCCAAACACAGATCTGAAAATAATTTTGTTGGGCCATCAAAATAATTATGTAGGACACCCAAAATAGTTGCTGGAATATCAAAACCTTTTGCAGCATCATCATCATGTTTGAGCGTCCCACATAGTTACTTTTGATAGTCTAACAAAATTATTTTCAGATCTGTATCTAGCCAAATTTTTAGATACTTCAGCAAAACCGTTGTTTCCGTGTATAGTTGAAAACGAAGATACTTATAATTACGAGACGACGCTTCCTATAATTGTTGAGCAGGAAATTGATCTTCAACATGAGCGCGATACTCATAATGCGACTATCGCGAGTTTAATTCTGTTTTTTCTTATTCTCTATCCGCGCGCGCGCGCGCGTGTGCGGGATAATCGCCATATACTGCGAGTGCTACGAGTGCTACAGCGATTCCTCGTAAACCTTGCCAGCCTCCTTGCACGATAGTCGACGCTTTTCGCGGATTCTCACCACCGGATTATCCCGTTATTACTCGCAGCACGCATTGTACACGCGGGATTCGTTTGCGAGCGGATCGGTAATTTCTCGCGGGGCAAGTCAGCGAATAATTAAGCCTTCCATTTGAATGCGAATGTACAAAATGTGAATGTACTACAAAGTACGGACAGAACAGGATTAAAAAAAATATCGTTATTATTAGATTTTTATTTAAAAATGTAAGCACAAATCATATCTAAATTACGACAAAAACTTTGGTCGCCGTATTATGTACAAAAGGAGCATTAAAAATTTTTGTATTCAGATCCCAGTGATTAAACAAGATAACATATAGGTACTTTAAACAAACCTTGTGCGATTTTTAGAAAAATTTCTGAAAATATTCTGCCTCTCATATCGCTCCAGACAGACAGTTTAATGGAAAGCACTACCGATAATAATCTTAATGATAATCGCATACGTGAAAAGAAGTATGAGGAGTATCTCTTGCGAGCGTGAGCCAATGCCGTGCAGGAGAATACAGCGAGCGAAGGAAAAAAGTGAAAAATGGAAAGAGGGTACTCGGGAGAAAGAGAGCGTATTACTGACAGCCTTATCAAGAACCGCAGTGTGCACGAATATTACATTCGTCGAGAAACGCCGCTCGCGGTAATCCTGGCAGCGCGGACTACGGTTCGGCATCGCGCAGGCGAAATGATATCCCGGATTTTTCCGGGTCACATTAACTCACGCTATCCCACGGGAGCGCCAGCGGATATAATTAAAATATTTATGACAGCGAAGACTCGCGCTCGTCACGATACATGATTTGGAAATGATTCACGAAACGGCATTAAACGTAGCAATGAGAAGCGAATTAAGATTGTTACGCGTACTTGGCTTACCCATTCTTGCATCGAGGTCTTCATGATAATTGATTCCGTAGTGATAATAATCACAATAATCACGAATCATAATTTAAAATCACAGTTCAAAAAATTCCATATAATGTAATTAGAGCCAAAGATTATGTATATCCTATATAAAGACAAAAAGTCATAAAAATTATCTACTAAACAAAAGTGTCTTCAACCATTCTTCAACCGCTTCAACGACTATATAACGAGGACACGGTACAGAGAATTCCTGCATTATTATATCAAATTTCGCCAACACGGAGCGCCCTAGTGTTTTAGAACGTCTCCGTCCTGAAACAGGCTTTATAGGGATAGCAAGTTTCTCACCTCCCCGTTAACTTCATCGTCCGTATAATGCATACGGGTCGCGCACTAGCGCTCACCACGCAGGCGCATCGAGAAATTAATTATTAGGTCCTCTTGGGAAATAATTGCGGAGTTTTGAGCGTTGATTTCGCGGCACCCGCGCGAGCGTATCGAAATCACGATTATTTATCTGCCGTAATTTATGGCGGTTATCGCTTACAATGCAGAGCTTCCCACAATTTACGGCCGACAATCGCTGCTCCTTCGCTTTTCTCGTTTATCTAGTATTAAAAAAGGGTTTTTTACATTTTGTACATATACATGCAATGTTTGCTTGCGAGATTTTATTTTGTAAAGTAATCCTGAATTATATCACAAAAATATACATATGAGATAACATAATGGAAGATAGTACATTTTATGTGCACGTAACTACATTTATCTTAATTAAATTCTTTTTTTATATATCTGGTTACAATTTCAAAGATTATATTTTAAAAGTTAATAATGTAAAACCCATTTAATAAAATTCATGTTATTAAATCTTGTTGTTTTTCACATTAAAATTTGCTATATTAAGTTACATTATTAATATATATTTCGGTTCATATTTCTACTAAGTACATGTAATTACATATTAATCATTTGTAACATGGTAATCTAATCTTTTAAAGTATTAATAATGTTTTTATTATCAGTGTCGAAAATTATTTAAGCTACTTATGCTTGTATACGTGTATGTGTATGTGTGTGTGTATATTTGTGATATGTTTGAAAATTTTTAAAGTTATATTTAATTCTGCAACAGTCATAATGTGTATAGCAACAGAAATATATATCTTCTTTATTAATATATTTAATTTTATTTTTTTGAATTAACTTTGCGGATAATAAAGCAAAATTTTTATAATATACAGATAATGATAAAAAGAATAACTTTTCTTTAATTTTTATTTTTAGCTTATTAAAAATAGATTATGAAATTTAGATTGTCATTAGTTATCCAATTTCAATTTCAATTCGTGGTAGGTCGGATATTATATTTGACGATTATCGCGATAGCCAGCCATTATCTTTAATAAAAATAGTTGTGCAAAGTTTTCGTGCTTATAAACTCCTAGTCTCTCAAATCGGACATTGTTTACTAACGTAGCCAGGAAAATAAACTTAAGAAAATTGTGAAAAGATTTGCCTCGACGAGAGAGTAGAAAACTTGTACGAAAGCGAGCGGACGAGGAGGGGACATCCAACGAGAATGCTCCAAACATAACTGAGAAGACGAAAAAGGAGTCAAGAGAAAGTGAAATAAACGCGTTGACTAGAGGAGCCAACTACACCGACAACATCCTTGCTGTTTCCCCGCTCGTCGGCGCATCACCGCTGGCAGGAAACGTTGTGCAACAGCTGCAAAAGGAAACAACGCGGCCGTTTTCCACCTCAGCGACATGCGCTCGCTCGTAGAATTAAATGCAATTGTTGCATTTCGGTACCACTGCAGTGGCATTGCGTTGGCTAAAGTAAATGAATATATACGTGTAAGTGTCATAAAGTTCATTCCTTATTATGAATTATGGAAATTATTTTTGCATACAGTTTTGAACTAAATTTCTTTAAGATTACGTAGAACGCACATATTATTATAATAACAGCTACAGTATAATTCTTCTAAACTGAACATAAACGAGATTTTAATCCAAAAAATTAATAAATTTTAGATAAGAGAGCCTAAAAATCTCAATTAATACAAATATATTTCTTAATTTATATTGCAGATATGCGATTGCAAGCGGAATGTATATATATATATATATATATATATATATAATTTAATCTTTTTAATATACTGCAGTTATTGAATCAAACATTAAATATAAAAGACAATAATATTTATTTTCCTAGACAGTAGCCGAGTATTTAATGGTACTTCCACAGAGAACGTTAAAAAAGTAGTACAAAAAATACAGCAAAAATATGTTAATAAAATCCCTTTTTTATAGGATGTTAGGAATTATTCCGTCTGAAACGTTTTAAAATGGCTTAATATGACGGCAGTTTGAATACTTCTCTCGATACGTATCCCGATATAGATTTAGTCGGGGGATAACCTCAGTATCACGTTACTTCATATCCGTATCCCACATTCAAGAGGGATGTTACACGGCGGCTCGCGTGCACGTCGGATACGACGCGTTCAGTTCCGTGACAACGTAACGTATTACTATTTACATAATAGAGAAAGAGAATGAAAACGAAGGAGGGTGGAAGAAGCGGGCGGAAGGCAGAAGAGGATGAAGAACGCCGTGTGCCTGTCTAACCCGACTAACTCGAGTCTACGGCACACCGCAGGGAAGAGAGGCTGGAGAGATATAAAACGCCGTCTCCGTCTCTCGTTTCGCGTTCCCCGGGGAATGTTTCGCTCGGGTAAAGTCCGTAAAAAGGAAACGTAAAGGCCGTCGAGCCTATTACAAGGAAGGAACTTCTGCACTTCGCGGTGTGCGCGAAGAAGTTGGGGTACGCGCACCAAAAGAGGGTAGAGCTCCCTCCCGCGCTAACCGCAAAATCGTCCACATAATGCTCGGAATTCGTCTGTTTTAGTTGGAAACTGACTGGCAAATTTTACACTTTAAAATATTAACTATCCAATCTTGCATTATTTTATTCATCTATTTGCAATAGATACCTTTATTGAGAGAAATCACAATTCAAATTTATAATAATTAAAATGTTTTCCTATATTTATGAGATTAGCATTAATACATAGTAATTGACATTTAATATTAGTGACGAGATAGAGAATTTTCTCTGCAAGCAAAGAAAATTTAGGTTTGTTTACGAAATCGCTACATATAATGATTTCAGTCGAAGAAACAAAATTGATCAAATAATTCCTCGGAGTATATCTTGATTAAAATCCAGTTCTGAGACATCTCGTAATAACGACAAGTGGCAATGCAATAAGATTCATAAATGAGAACTATTTGCATTAACTGAGTAAGCGTATCGTACAGAGACGGCATTAAACAATATTAAACGTCAGAGATAGTTGCGATAGGGTATTCCTATTGTGTAGTAGTAATAATTAATGTCGTAATACCCGTCACATGGTAAAATCGTTTTATCCTTTATTATGTTGCATCGCAAGCGACATGCGCTTTAAAGGGACCGTCAGTTAATTGTGTACATTTAATAAAGCGAGCAAATACGATACGATTAAACAATTTATTTACATATTGTCGGAAACGCGCAGTAAACGTATTCGCGTTGAATGGAAGAAACCGCGGGACGAGCATACGCCAGTATTCCAAAAACATTGTCAATATTGATTATTTTTCGCTTCGCTATGCGATTCGCCTGGTTCCGTAATCCGTAATGAAGTTATTGTTGAAATGAGCTCCGTAATTATGTCAGAATAACTTAACTTGAAATTGTATGATTAACATAATATCTATATATATATATATATATATTTTTTTTAGAAAGATATTTTGTAATTATATTTCTAAAAATATTTTAATATATTAATCAAAAAGATTTTGTATGACTCATTTTTAATTCCTTATTTTGTGAGTGTTCCCCTAACATGTGTAGTGTGTTGTTATTTAATTTGTTTCTGTTATATATTATGTTGATTTACATAGAAATAATTAATCTGGATGATATAGCATAATTGCAGCATTTCTATTTTGTGTGGTAATTTCAAAGCAGTAGTTTAACGCGTAGCAGTTAAAGGGTTCATGAGACAGTTGCTGTTACCAGACTACGTCGACTGAAAGGGCAAGAATGACGGAGTGTGCGCTTTACAGTAACATGCTAATTTTCTCGTCAAAATGAAAGACGCCTTTCTCACCGGTCGCCCGTTATCGTTTCCGCGCAAATTGCACGAGCGCCGGACACGCTTGTAACGTCGAGGGACAGCGGCGGATTATTCAGAATCGGCGATCTGGCTTTCTCCATCGAATTGTCCACTCGATAAACCAAGTGAGCCGCACGCGGGGTTGCCTAGCACGATGGTACCTAATGTAATCACCATAATGGCCACGCCAGAATCACCCTAGAGCTCTACACCATCGGTAGTAGCATCCCAGACATTCCTGTATCACTGCGCGATCTGGATGGGAGAGGGAAACGGGACGGACGGGTGAAGGAAGAGAGGAAGATCCTATATATTCTCGAGGTTCCCCGTTACCACACTAACAGGCTTTTAAACAAGGACGGTATATCTGCGTAGTATCCTTCATCAGCAATATCGTAAGTGCGATGATAGAACGACAACCCTCTTGCGAGTTTTTATTCGCGTAGGAATGGTGGCATATTTTAGAAATAGATTTTCTGAATAATTCTTTTTCTGGCCGCGGACTGTTTCTTGTTTTATTTTGAAATAGTTATTAAATCTCCAGAGATAACTAAATTTAATAAAAATCAAAAATTGGTAGATTGAGAGAGAGAACCGCCAGTAATAACTTAACAATATTATTCAATTATCGACAACTGGTCAAATTTATTACAAAATAAATATCACGACGTTTCGACCCTTGGTTTGGGTCCTTTTCAAGTACACTAAAATTAATATTAATTTAATAATTTACATTTTATATATTCGATTAAATAATACAAATATATCCCTGTAAATATTTTGTTTTCAAAATTTAAATTTAAATTTGATTATCAGTGGTTTCAGCGCTTTCGCTATTATACGTAATTTGTCTGTATGAAAGACTAGTGTATAAAGCGAAAACACTTAAAATTTCTCCGCGCTAATCTTTGCAATTTGGTACCATTATCCTGCATTACGTTGTACCAACAACACTTTCCTAGCATTATGCCAAAGTGGCCGGATTACCTTTTATACGAATACAATAAGCTGTGTTCTCACACACATTTAGCTCTGAATGTTGCCGTTTGATTCTCATTTCGTGTCTGCATTTAAACGCGTTCACGGCATTAGACGAATAAAACGTAAAACTAGACAGCAGCATTTGGTGGAAAATTCGCGGCGCGGATATGACTCTCTTTGCGTTCCACTGCGCGAACATTGCACGTGTGTCCGTGTCATGTACGGGAGGTCGGGATCCATGAAAATGCCAAGCAGCGTGTTTAATGTAGCGATAATAGCGTAATCGGATTCGCCGCGTCGATGTTACGACGACACGCGACACCGCGAATTACGAGAAGTAGTATTAGCTCGCATTTTGTGACACTGAAAACCGATTGTTTGCGCCGCTTTTGTTGCACAACGAAACGCAGACCAGTAGAGACACGACTATAATGAACTACAATTGCAACATTGTTTTTTATCATCCACGAAAATGATGCATACTGCTGACATTGTAATAAATGACTGTATGAAAATGTAGCCAGAACGTACTAAACGATTATCTTGTGCAAGAAGTGTTACACGCAAAAAATTGTTTTTTGGAATAAAACAAAGCTTAAAGATTTTAAGAAATAAATTGATAAATATTTAGGATTGCTTTAATTATTAAATACGTTTTTTTCCGCGACATATAAAATTGTCATCTGCCTACTTTGCAGAACTGGTAGCAACGTAGCTCTCGCAGTAGAACTTGCCATTTGTCCCGTTCTACGCGATAACGACAATTTTATTATAGTTTTTACGATGCTGTCCTTGCGACGTGGACGTATCTAATCCACAAGTGCGAGATCCTGTCGTTTATTCCATCACAAAACCTAAGAGAAAGATCGACTCTACGTGCACTTCAAAGTTTATCTCTCTATATTATTTGCACATCAGTGTTTTATAATGTTTTTAGAAACGTTTTAATATGGTTTTATATTTATTTAATTTATCGAATTGCTTGATTGCAGGTTTGCCATGAGATAAGTATGCCGTCCACTTTATATTTTAAAACGTATTGCTATTTTAAGTAATATGAAAGAAACAATTGTGCAAATAAGCGTTGCTTTCGATATGGTGATCTGAACATTTGGGGAATGTCATTATATATCACTCGAATGTCAGTGGAGCAAATGCGTCCTGAAACATGCGGTACGATAATAAACATGGAATACCTTTTGACCATGCTGGATCGTAACGGAGACGACCGTTTTATCGTGGCTTTTACGATATCTTATTTTTGACGGTCGGTTCAATAGAAATGCATTTCTAGTACTACATGATACGTATGTACGTATAAACATAGCCAAAATAGCAAACTGACAAAATGCTAAATTGCCCATTAAATATATACAGTTCTGTTCCAAATTCCCTCATCAATGCAATATAATAATTAATTCCTCGTAATCGGATAGGCGATTAAAATAATTGGGATAAGTACCTGATAGCATGCTTTCCATTTCAATCATCAAGAGAGGATAATATTACATTCGCGATATTGATATGTAATATATACCTAAGTATGTATGTACTTGTATGTACATAAGCGTTCCAAAACATATTTGGAATTCCCGTATGCAAAAAGAACAAGATAATTTGTACACGGAAAGAACGGTTTTGCTGAAGTATCTAAAAATTTGGCCAGATACAGATCTGAAAATAATTTTGTTAGACCATCAAAAGTAACTATGTGGGACGCTCAAACATGATGATGATGCTGCAAAAAGTTTTGATATTCCAGCAACTATTTTGGGCATCCTACATAATTATTTTGATGGCCCAACAAAATTATTTTCAGATCTGTATTTGGTCAAATTTTTAGATATTTCAGCAAAACGATTCTTTCCGTGTAGTATAACAATAAATTAAAAAAAAGTTAATTATTGTGAAAAACTTTATTATAAAGTAAATCGTGTTTTTTAATAAAGAATCCGAATTAAAATATAATTTGGATATTATACCAAAAATACGACTCAACCAGCAGTTTCTGTTTGCAATACGACTCAACCATGACTGTAATGATATTTTTCTAAAAGCTTCAGCAGAAAACAAGCACAGATGGACAGTACAGGATGACGCAAAGATTGCTCCATTATGGGTTATACAGTTAACGACTGTTTTATTACAATTTTTACAGCGTACTTCTACGCGGTCCAGAACACTGGCTCCCTTTTCCTCATCCCAAGTCTCTGTCGTTGAGCAAATTATATACGACCTGCCAATTGGGATACTCCTTATTGGGATACTCCTTATTGGGATACTCTTTATATCCTTGGATGCTTCATTTAAAGTTGCGCGACGCTGTATATTTTAAAAGAAACCTTAAAGATAAATGATAAATAAATCATATGGAACAAAAGTCCGCCAACTACAGAACCGCATAAACCACATTAATGTTCCCGAAATCAAAATAATTTGAATTTAATTTAAGCAACGAAAGCTACCAAAAATCTGATTCCAATTACCTCAGTTATATCAAGAAGCTAATATGTAATACTATATGAAAGTAAATTTTTACTCGAGAAAGAGATCACTTTTATTACCGGTTCTTACGTTCGATTAATAATTACATACGAAGAAAGAATTTTTCAATAAAATATTTGAATATGTAAAAATACCTAAAATATCCAAAGGAATATTTAAATATGTATTCTCAAAGCTTCCAATGATCATAAAAAGCACTCTCTCCGAGAAGCGAATATAACTTTGGTCTTAATAATATTTCAAATCACATCTTTAAAAATAAAGTAGAGATATTTCTACATATGTTCTATATATGTACATAAAGAGATATATATGACTCACATTCTCTATATATAGTGTACATATATGACTATTTTTACTTATACTGCATAGGCTAAAATGCAAACGCGTTGTGCAGTCCAATTATGCAGTGTATATGTTATTCCTACGCAAAGCTAGTTCCCGGGTTTCGGTCGCAAAGGATGCTGTTACGCGGCTAGAGAAAAGAGGACGCAGGTGCGTGGATAGCGAGAGAAGCGAGCTAGTTAGACGCATTAACAGTGCGCGGATAACTTTCGCTTAAAGCGCGAGGATCTATTCGTTTGCACCAAAGTTTCTTCTTTCTGTCGGATCTACTCGCTTCCGATTTCACAGCAAACGCGAGCTGGATCAACGAAGTCATTCGTCAGAGGACACAAGCTGAGCTCTCAGTTGAAGAGTGAAGGCTGAAAAACTTTCTAATTCCCTGTTACGCTCGTTATCTACATTTTACAATGCGCAGAGAGGAAATATCATCACAAATCTGACAGCGCAACGGTCAACTTGATAGAATTAAGTTAGAAAGTAAGTTTAATACGTACAAACTTAAATAAATTTTAAATGCAGAAATAAAAATATGTTATTTAAACTACCAAACGTTGCGATTAATTTATTTTACTAAAAAATATGAATAATTGTTCTTGAATTTTTTTATAAACTATTGCATTGTAATAAATACATTATCCTCTCAAATAAAGATGATATTTGCATCCAATTCTTGTCCCTTTCCTGTGATGCTAACTGATCATCTTGATGCATATCGTACGTTATTTTATAACGTGATTCGAGCGGTTGTTATCGATGTTTTGATAGTACCTATTCGTATTTTAAGTAAGTTAATAACGTGTAAGTTTATCAATAAGTGTTAATAAATGTTAAGAATTAACATTTATTATTTATTGTTTATTTTAATTACTTTTATAAAATTTTAGAATACTTTTATAAAATTTTTTTTAAGAAGTTAAAAAGTCTTAATATGTTCTCGAATTTGTGTCAATTTGCTGTGAAGATTATGAACAGTTGTCATATCATATTTTGACAATCTGTATATATCTATATATCTATATTAAGACAATTAATATTACATAACTTTATTAATATAATATAAGTATTAAGAAGTAAAAGAAAAATGGTATTAAATCTCTAGTTTGATATTCCACTTCTAAAAAATGTCTTAAAAAAAGAAAGACGATCGTAAAAAAGAAATAATGTTCCTGTCGAAATTTTAATATTATATTGCGCTATATGTTTAATATAAAAAATAAAATAATAATAAATATAGTTTAAACTTAATTTTCCAAAATTTTTTTTTGATTTTAAAAATCTAAAATATTTTTAAACAAAAAATATTGTTATATATATATAATTCAAGTAATTGACTTTTTAAAATATTTCTTACTATATAATTTGTTAAAAAATACATGATGTTTTAGGAAACAAGTAACGCAGGCATAGTTTGTAATATATTAAATATTTAAATATATTAATTATATATTCTATCAAAGATGACCTACTTTTCCCTTGGCTTTAAGTGACTTTAATTGTTTTAGACTATTCAATCAATATTGTATCATCGCGATATTGTATCAACTCTCCAACTTGATATCCGATATGATCGAAATATTACACGATTTGTCGATCCCCAACGGGTCTTGAGAAGTTGCGCTTCTCCGAAATGCCCTTTTCGAAGCAACATACTGAGGAACAATAGCGAATTGCAGTCGCGCTTTGGCGAAGGCAATCGCCATTGTAACTACGAATCAAATGCAAAGACACTTTACGTCCCTTGTTCCGAGTAACGACGATTCAAGAAGCCCGCCGGGTTTGACGATAGAAAATAGAACCTTCTTCGAGTTCCCCTTCCCAACTCTTCAACTTTCTCAGCACTTCAAAGAATCGGTCGTCATGGAAGTTAAAGACGATAAGTATATATTTTTACACTCAACGGCGAAGTTTACTTTTGAAGCGTATTATGTGATATTTATTATGTGAACTATAGACGAGATATATAAGTCTATATAAAGACAAGCGTACAATCCTTATATTACCTCATTTATATATAATATTAATTTACTTTATTTTAGAATACTCTAATTTATAATTTCAAAATTATTTATGTATTGCGTGACGTACAAGAAAGTATTTTCTATTTATTAATCGTAAAATAGCATGATTTTGATGTTGTAAAATGGATTATTCGACACAAAATAAAAATAGAGTTAATTGGAATATACTTCACTTATTTAATAAAATGATGCATACGTAGCTATTTTATGGAAAAATGCTACTTCTATCGTTAAGAACTAGATCGAGATATAAACTGTTACAAATTTGAAATCCTCTATATTCAAAAATAAATCATTCGAGTTCCTACTGAATTCATCGAGGATATTCTCTAACATTGAAAATGTATCGGAAATTTTAAATTATTAGAATTATATATGTCTTTTATAACTTGGACGTTCGTTTGAAGTTGCTTTATATTTTTAAAAAACGAGACAATTTATCGTCCTTTTTGCGCGCTCGAAGTTCGATAAACGTCAATATTTAGCCGGCAAACAGAGCAGTGGATCCCATCGTTTAAGCGTGATCGTGGTTTTCTCACTCTACGAACGTGTATGTACATAAATAGTCGTATTTATGTAACAATCTATTGGCTATCATTATCCATTTACTTACCGCAATATATAAGTATCGGATATTTTTGAAACACGTTTTTTTAACCGCAATGTTCCATTCATGTCAGAAATAAATTTGTCTTTTAGATTTGATGTCGTTCCACCAAAAGATACATTTTATAACCGATTTAAGCTGAACTAAGCATTAAATACGAATGAAGGTACAATAATCATAATATCAAAGATATTTAACTTTAACTATATATATTAACTATATATTTTAATTTTATATATATACGTGTCATTATATACATACTTCGAATATCTATAATGGTTTTTAAACTAAACGATATTGTCCCCTGCGGGTAGATGAGATAACTTTGTGGAGAGAAAAAGAAAAAAGAGGAATTAAGAATCAAGAGGATGACAGAAAATCGCTAGTATCATTGGGGAAAATTCCTTAATTTTGTTAAATACATGAAAAGTTTAATTTATATACACTTTATATAGTAGCTTTTTAAAAATTGAGCCATCAAACTAAAAAATGTTTAATTATATTTCAAATAACATTTTAATATTTTATCAAATATATAAGTATGAGACCCAATGTCGGTCAACCGCGGATGTTGGTGCGTAATAATAATTTTTGTGAATTCCCTGTTCCAATTTCGTCGGTCTCTCTCTCTCTTCTAGTCACTATTATGTGTTTAATATTTTATATATTTTTAAATATACAATTTTTATTTATTATCATTTTATTGATTTACTTTTATTTATCATTTAAGTACTTCCTTAGTCAATCATGCGAATCGCTACTTCATATTATTTTCAAAACTTATCAAATATTAATTTTTATTTAGATAAAATTTTTTTATAGGATAAAAAGAGATAAACCAAAAGGATAAATCAAAGAAGTTTTAAAAAATCGCTTATAGTCTTCAAAGAGTGATCATTTATGTCATGAAATATCTTCTAAATTCGTCCTCGATTTTTCCATAAAATGGAGGAATCACGCTTACGCCTGTTTACATAAATGCGCTTAGAACTTACTCCTAATGATATTGCGCGCAAACGTATATAACACGCGTGTTTACCTAGCTACTCCGCATTTTCCATTAATGAATCTCCTCACGTGCTCCTTGTACAACTTAAAATGTTATGACTTCATAGCGAGGACTATTTCGCTAAATCGTATGCACCATTTTAAACGTGCAGCTTTAGAATACTGTGTGCTGTGAATATTTTTACTTTAATATCAAATGTACTGTGAACATTTAACTGAAAATATTAATAATTATATTCGAAAAGGCATTATTTTATTCCATTATCGATTGTCTACATACCACGCAATTGTATGTATGCACAAAATTGAGACACAGATCTTTAGAGATTTAAAAGAATAATTATGACAGTATTTTGATCTATTAGAATTTACAGTAAAAATAACGTAAGCTAATTTATTTAACAACACAACTATATTTTTTTTGTAAAACTTCAATTATTTCTATTTAATTTAAAATTTTCAATATATTCCCAAAAAACTTTGATTTACTACTCCTCAATATAAAGATATTTTGCGTAATCTTCTTTGCGTGATCAGATAGCGAACGTTATCATAAAAGACAGAGAAGAAGAGTAAAATATTATAATAAAGAATGTTAAATAACATTATATGTCGCATTATTACTCGACGAGGAAATGTTGAGCAGTTAGCTTTGTTTCCAGGCAACGATATCAGCGATAGTGCGTCCGTCCATCGAAACTGTAGCACTACATGCCTCTGCCGAATCGCAATCCGATACTCTGAAAGCGAGTAGTGCCCTTTCGCTATTATAGTGCCCTTTCTCTACCATAGTACCCTTTTGCTACCATAATTTCTTCGATAAATAGACGTGTCAGTCTTCTCACAAAGGAAATAAATTTATTACTTAAACTTTATTATATAATCGCATAGAAACAAAAATAATCTATACCCATATAACTTATAAAATCTACTTTGATTACAAAATAATTATTGAAATATATAGAATATTAATAGTAGGCTTTATTATCGACAACAACTAGCAAAGGTGTATGGAAAACGTTACGATGTTTGGTAGTAAATACCAATCAAATCTCACAACATGAGTCTCTCATCGACGCAACAAGAACATCTTAAATGATGATAATTAATGATAACAGAACAATCATTTATTTAAGATGTCTCATGTGTCAAAGGCAATAGAAATGAAAATAAAAGAAGTTCTTGGTGTTAACATAACAAATAGCATTTAAAATGCACATTACGTAAATTAATATATAAAATCCGTTCAAGATATATAAAATTACATGTTCACTTGTCGAAAGTAAGTTGTGAACTGGTGGTTGAAACGTCGTAACGTTTTCCATACACCTTTGCTAGTTGTTGTCGATAATAAAGACTACTGTTAATTATTTACTGGCGGACTATCTATTATTTCTTGATATAGAGTATTCTCTTACTTTTTCTCTTTCTTCTCTTTACGTGTTATTTATTCGTTCATTACGTTCTATTTAATCGAAATATTAATGTACCGCTGAAGTCGTATGATTTCTCATGGGCATCACAATATAGGCCAGTAATCTTCGGATCTCTATCTGCTTAACGGTGCAATTATCGTGTTTGAATGCACAATGCATCGTGCGGATTTTGCGCGTGTACGTGTGTGGGCGGCTTTAATCGACCGATTTCGCGAGTGCAGGCAGTGTCGGCCTGCGTCGGTCAAAGTTAGGAGCCGGTTAACCCACCTGACCGGGGGGCATTGCTGTTGCACTAGTGTGGTCGGTGTCTTTGACTCGCCCCCGAAACCGTAACCCGTCGGCGCAACCCCTAACCGTGCAAACACCATCCCCTTCCGTTAAGATTAGCGGTCGTAGGGGCGAATGCGTACGTTTTATCCCTCTCTCTCTCTCTCTCTCTCTCT